>JAPYYS010000879.1:0-54171 GCA_030522525.1 Campopleginae sp. 14b
CGAGGGTTTTTGCGGGGGTGTTATACCGATAGCCAGGCTGCGATCGGGCCCATGCGTCCGGGACGCATCTCCATCTTAAGGAGGGTATTCTTCGACGTAAGGAAAGTGTTAGGGTCAAGGCGTGATGCGAGGAATAGCGGAGAATGGTTTTATAACGGGGTGTAAGAAGTAGAGAGAGTAGTCGAGGTGTTTTATGGGGACAGCTTTGACGTTGCAGAGGATAATTAGTTGAGGAATATAGCTGTAAGTTCGGTCGGGTCATCTATGGTAGGATATTGTTTTGCAGCTGCAAGTTATTAGTGAGATCGAAGGTCTGCAGATTTGTATGAGGCTATGGAAAGGCTATGACAAGGGGGAATTTAGTTTCAAACTTTTTCGCTGCAGAATAGTTGAACCGCAGCATGACCTTGATTTCTGGACAAATTGCAGTTCTCATTAATGTCAATTTTCGGTACGAAAAAGAAATAGATTTAATTTTCGACGAAATTTACATTTTGCAAGTTGGAAAATCTTTAAAATTTCGGAAAAAATGTAAAATGTTTCAGACGAATTTGAGATAACCAAAAATTTCAAATAAAAACTTGAATCGATGAAAAATAATGTACAAAACTTTATAGACACACTGTGAATTGCATACAATGCATAATGCATGGCTCGACTTCATCTTTGCTACGAAACTCCTCGACTTGGCTGTGACAGATTCAATGAATTTTATTAGTACAATATTGACGAATAAATATGTAACATTTGCGATATATTAAACATTGTTTATAAAAATGCAAATGCAGGGCGCACGAAAAAGACGATGAGCAGAAAAATATTTGAAAATGGAATTTTCTTCGTCTCACGAATCCCTTGAATCTGTCCATACAAATAGGTCTTTTTGATCTTCTTCGGGCTCTGTAGTTTCACTAAATCGGATAAATATAGTATAAATAGCAGAGAGGACGAGAGAGAATAACGAAGAAATGTCAAGAGAAGGAAATTCATAATTCATCGGATTATAAAGGTGTCGGATTTTTTTTCCATTCCAATGGCAACTCCGGCGCCTTCTGAAGTATTTTTTTATTTTTTTATTTTTTATCATTTATTGTTACTTTTGCTGAAATATATACTTTTGCTCCATTCACTGTGTGGATATCAGGAAGTAATGATAAAGAAATGTCGGGGTCCTCTGAGAGGACATTTCTCTTTGATTATCAATCCGATCGTTTGAAAAAGATTCTGTAAATTTTGGGTGAGCGTCGATGTTTCATCGATGGCACTAACAGTCTAGGATCGTTGGAAAATTCTGAATATTTTTGATGTTATCGAACATCTGTCTTCCTGCACGTAATAGATTTCGCAAAGATCTCGCGGTTATCGTGATTTGCGGAGTTAAAGTTGTCGAATTTCTATGGTTATTCGACTGCGGAGCTTTCGAACATTTGCGAAATGCTCAGCTCCACATATCACGATTTGGCAAAGTCTTGGAAAATTGCCAAGACTTGGGGATATGCTTATGTGGGTGGAGGTTAATATTTTCATATATATGTATATTGCTGAAAGTATATAAAATGGTTGGCCGATTGTGGGGAGGTGTAAAGGAGCTCGCTGTAAAGGAAGAGCGAAAGGAGGAGAAGGAGAGGAGAGAAAGCAAAACGAAATACGACCTCGAAAGTCGACGTGTGAGACGAGGTGAGCTGCAGGCGCGAATAAAATTCTAGATTCTCTTCACGAATTACTTACGAAGTACGTGAGATACTTGCGAAAAAGATTGTAGGCATGTGCATACATAGAAACGAGCGCAGCTGCGTCTGGCCCCATCCCAAACTTTTTGTTTATGCGTACAGGTGAATTTTTCTACGAGTATGTATGACTTGGCAAATTTTGTATACATTGTAAAAAAAGAAATCGAAGATTTTAAAAAATAGAAAAATTACTACGTCACGGCTGATGGCAACCGGAATAATTTGCGATGATAATTAATCATCATTACGACACTTGAAAATATCGATCCCTCGGACGCGTGTGATTAGAAACTTAGACGTTACGTAGATCCGAAGTTCGTATATGAAAACGAAAGTATCGCAAGTTCCAGACAAATTTCACAATCATAGATCGAGAGTAGATTTTTAATTTCGTAGCTGTTTCACGACAAATGCAAACGGAGATAATAAGAGCGTCGAGCCGGAACAATGGCGAGAATTACGCGCAAGTGATGTCATTAGAAAAGAAAGAGAAAAGAATTTCGAGACTAAAAGACAATAGACCAGGAGGTCCGGTGCATCGTCACCGTCTCTCCACCGACGTTGAACGTAAAACGACGACGACACTTTCCTGCTGACGACTTTTGTCTAGCAGCAACGAAAGAATACGAATGGGTGAGCAAGGTGAAGGATATATCAGTGGCACGGAGGACGCGAGATGAACACGAATTAAGTTTTCACATCCCCAACGCGACGGGCTTTATCAGCTGGAAAATGAATAGTCACGTCTTAGCCAAGCCACGGATATCCGGTCTCTGTTTTTCGATTTTCAATTATTTTTACCGATTTTTTTCCAAAATACGACGTTCTCGCAATTTTCTCCCCTCCACATTTTAGGAACGTTCGTCCTAACGTCGGAAAATAGAGAAATAGTAAATTAAATCGAAAATTTTTCATGCCTAAAAAGAAGAAAAAATAAAAATAAAAATATTTAATGGTCACAATTAAATCTGGCGGGTTCGTGGGATATAAATATTCCGTTGGTGGCTTGTGGGCACGTTGAGCAACTCTCCTAATTGTACGTTAATAACTTTTCAATAGATACGGTTCGCGTAGACTCTCGGTATTTTTTTAATTCTTTTTCTCTTTCGCTTGGTCTTCGTGGAGGAGGTGTGTGCGTGCAAACTCGTGGCGGTTCGTTAATCGTGACCGCGTGTTACACAGGCTCTATTATCGACATACCAGTTGTTTTTTCGCTCCAGACACACGATGTATAAAGTATCTTGAGATGGGAAAATAACGTGGCAACGTGGAGGAGTCCAGCATAAAATATATACAAACGGAAAGACAGGTTCGAGGCAAAATAAGAGGGCGAGAGTAAAACGGATACCAATCCCGATAACAGACTGCGTACACAGGGCATCGCCGGTAAATATCGAAGTTTGCGTGATTTACGATCCCCTTCTGTGCCTAAGACGCTATGGACCACGCACAGATTAATATCTTGCCCGGTAGAGAGCACTGCAAGAAAACCCACAAGCTGCACTGCGAATCGTGCCGACCACTTCGAACACGAGAAGTCGTTACGAATAATGAAAATAAACCGAGCGATCGAACTTTTAATGCAAATTTATACGATTAAAATTTTTTATTCGATCGTTAATTTCCTTGACTCGCATTTCTCAGCGATTTTATTTATTCTCGCGACTGATTGCGAGACAGAAAAAGCTGTTTGTTTTTATCAACGAAGCCCAAACGTGCTGATCGCCATAAAATAATTCAAACGACGATTTTCCAGTTCAGATTTGATTCTTTAGATCGAGAATGAGGAAAACAATATTGCAGAATATGCGGAGATGGGAAAAGTCCTTTGGAATTAGCCCCAAGATCGTAATATTCATTGATAAAAAGTAAAAAAGCGAAAATCGATTAGGAACAGGGGAGACGCTCGATGGGTCGTGTAAGCGAATCTCCTTGCGAAAGAATCATGACGGCAAGGCGTTAATAATAATGGCTATTAATCGAAAAAATTTGCCTCGCTCCAGGAGCGTTCTCGGGTAATCGGGGGCAAAATTGCTATCGCTAAGAGAGTAGGGGATCGAATAAGAAAAAAAGCGTTAAGACGACGGGAGAGCGTAAGAGGAGCGCGGGACGTTTATGAAATTTTATGAGCGTCTTTTTGCGTGGCAGGCGAGGGCATAGGACAATGATTCAACGGAAACAGAGGCTTGTTAACAAGCTGTAAAGTTGTTGAACGATGATAAAGATGAGGATTTATTGGGGCGGGGATGAGACAAGGGGAGAATCGAAAAATAAATCCCAGACAAAATGATTCAAGCACTTATGCGGACGAGGATGAATCCTTTCGATGAAAATGCCGCTTCTGTATATCCTAATCACGTCGAAATTCTAAAAGAATAACAAAAAAAAAACATTTTTCGGTCGATCAAAGCTCCGGAGAATAACAGGCGAAAAAACGAAATTACATATCAAGTGCAGAAATTATATTCGCACACAGAGAGAGTTCAAAGAATCGAATCCTCAGGCTCCGCGCCTATTCCGCGTCTACAAACGTGTCCGCAATACTGAACATTTGATTTGATATTCGCGGAGAACCGTCGAGGAAAGAAGCTTCAAATTCAAATGTTCCTGCACATATATATTCAACGAACACATACGCGGTACGGCGTACACACACATACATATATAATAGAGAGGTGTGTCAAAGAGCAGGAACGATTTTTCAACCCCCTCGTCCGCGTCGTGGCTTTTCCTGCTTCGACACACAGCAACCCACAAAGAAAGTATATTCTACACGTATATATACGTATACGTATCTTTTAGGCACGTCCGAAACAGGAACTGTCGTCACAGACGTACCCGACATTTACCGATACGATTGACACAATCCTCCCCCAAAATTCTCACAACGACCGGGTTGTTTCTGTACACTTTTCGTATGCTCCATTCCGCACCACATTTCAGCTACATTTACAACCATAAAAAACAACATTTCTTCCCTTTTTAAGCTCCCCTCCGTTTCCCTCTTGCAGACACAATTATTTTTAATACATACATGTGAATACTCACATCTGAGTGTACGACTGGGCGTGCGATTGTGGATAATTCGACAGCTCAAGAATTCCGAACTTCGAGTCTCGTCAAAATGTCGCTTTTGTAGCCAAAGCATGTGTACTTTTAATATTTACGCTTTTTTCCGTGTGAGGTAAGAAACGAAAGAATATTTGAGTTCTCAACGCACTCCCCGATATAAACTTTTAGTCACACACTTCGAGGACATCAATGCCCACGAGGACCGTCAAAGTCTTTTTTCAACAATTTTATACGCTTCCAAAAGTTTTCACTAAATAACGCTGCGTATCGTCGCTGAATTCGCTTCATAGAAAAGAAAATATAAACAAATAAAATAATACAATTTTATCGTTGTCTATCCGTGAATTATCTTGTAGAATAGAAATTTCTCTCGTAGTTCCGAAAGCGTTATATGAATATCCTACAAGATCTATTTTTTACTAGACAACAAGGCATTCTCAGGCATTCGATTTTTCATTCGCAAAAATTGTCGAAGACCGTAGACCGCAGATTCATTTTTGTCTCCGCTTTGAAAAAAATATAATTAATGAATCAATCGCGTTGCCTTCTAATGACGCAAACTTCCACATATCATTTGAAATGCTTGTTTAATGGAAAAACAAGTTGGAAATTGCATCGGTCTCCGTAAGAAAAATTGAGACGAATTTTAAAAAAATTTGCGAAGATCGCGCGATGTTTTATATTCTCCAGTGAGTAACTAGACGATGTTCAAGTTTGCATCGGTGGAATGCAACGGAATTCCGTTTTCCCTCGAACAAATCTCAAGATTCTTGTTGAATATTTAGTCACGTCAATAAAACAATTTTTTTTTAAGCTCCAAAGACAAAATCTGTACGAAAATTGTCATAGTTTTTTAAATTGAAAAAATAATTAATAGAAAAACGTATTTTTTCGTTGGACCTCAACGTTGTGAACTTTAGTGTCTTGAAAAAAAAAACCATATGCGACGAGCAAAGTATTGATAACCACGACGTTGCAACAAAATTCGTTTTTTTTGTCTAAGCTCACTATCCTAAATAAGAATCCTATTGTGATAATAAAAGACGATCAGTTTTTGTCCCCAGAAAAATCTGTCGGCTCAAAAAATTAGGATCATGTGAATAATTGAATAAATCGTCAATAATTTTTTTTTTTTTTTTCCGTTGCATCGCAACGTTGCAAACTTCAAAATCATTAATAACCACATCACATACCCGCGGAAGCAGTCAAAACGCAACTTGCAGTTTTCACGTAACATGGACAGGGTTTGCGAATCGATACATTAAAAAAATGCAAAAGTCTGAATCTCGTTATGTGTGTGCATCTCGTTTTGTAGCTGGGTGAGGCCCTGAGAGATTATCGTACATTGGGACGAAGCATGCGGCCGGTATTTGTGGTGAATACAAACCACATCGATCGATGGCATGCAGAAGGTTGTACAGGAGACTAAAGAATAGTGAACGAGTCTCAATCTTAAGGCTTTTTGATAGGCAGCTTGTGATTGGCTCACAAGTATGGACGGCACTCGGTAGAAATGATGAATGATTGACGTACAATGGAATGCCTCTTTCTCAGCGGCCCACGACGGATTGCACGTCGCGATTTGATAAATCGAAGAGATATATAACGTGTACTCACGGACAAGGATAAACCGTATAAGAGAATAAAATTAATATGAACTTGTCGATATTTCATTTCCACCTCGCCCTCTTCCCTATATCTCTTTTCGTTCAGTTCGGATCATCAATGTTAATAATTTATTAATGCAGAGAAGTCGATGTCGATGAAAGAAAATTGGATTAAAAAAAAGAAAAAAAAAATAAAAAATCATTGATAACGCAGCAATGATCTCGTGCATGTGAAGAAACGAATCCCTAAGGAGTAACAGCTCTTGCGTATCAGCCCCCACAACTACGAGAGGTCACCGTTTGATGAGCATAAACATCTACTGAGTTGAGGGAAATAAAATCGATCGAACAAATCATTATCTTCATGGAAATATTATGCCTATGAAAATTGATCGTGATCATTTTTGACCATTAACAATTTTAGTAATAGTCAATGAATGTTTGAGTAAAAGTTTGAGTAAAGGTTTGAGTAATATGTCTTTATTATAAATAAACTGTTTCCTCGGTGTGTTGGCTACCAGGGACTAAATGAACTCTGAGGTATAATTTTCCTCTCGTTCTGTTTCACGATGAAAAGAACGTTGTGAATTTTTCGAGCAAATAAAAGAGAAATAAGCCAGAAAAACTGACGGTGCTCAAGGAAAGTCTATCTCGTACATATCTGCGGTACAAATTGTTCAGTATTTTTTGTTTTGTTCTGTTTTTTTTTTTCAACCCACAGCCATTTCAATTGCACATTTGAGAGGCAAGTTTGGTTGGGCGTAGTGCTCGTTCCGTTCATCGAGGTAAAATCTACTAGCCGAGGGCCAACCATGGTCGGGCGGCTTTTCCATTATGAAGAAAAAGAAGGGAAAAATGAAACGAGGTCTTTCCTCAGCATCAGACCCTCGACCACGTTTTGTCCTCGACAGTCAACGTTCCGTACTGGTCACTCGCTCCCGGTTCGTATACCGGTGAAAAATTAATGAGAACAAATCGCGCTCTTGTCTGGAACACGCTTTCCCCCCACTGACCAGACATGGACTAAAGTTTCAGGAGGGCTTTCGAGGCAAACACACGGTTCCTGGCTCTGTAGCTGTGCTCACTTTTCATTCCAGCTTGCAGTCACATCCGTATACGATACTAGAGTTTGCATCGTTGGAAAATAACGAAAAATTTCTTTTTCCGTCAACATTTTGATAATTAATTGCTTTTCCCATTTAAAAAAAATAAAATCAGTTCTCGAAATGGCAAAAGAGTCTGCCTCGCTATGTTTGACAAATACTTTCCGCATTTTTCGATACAAACTTCAAATCGTGAATTTTTGAGTTTCCCATTTTTTTCGAGACGAGGAAAAAGGAAGTTCAAGATAACAAATAAAAAGTATTCGAAATGACGAGAGATCTATGAGGGATGCGATGGGATTATTCAAATGATATTTTGAACTTTGAAACGTTGCAATGCAACGAAAAATATTTATTTTTATTGACGATTTATTTAATTTTTGAAATGATCCAAATTTTCTGAACCAATAGATTTTTCTGGGGGGAAAAAACTGATCCTCTTTTATCATCACAATAGAATTCATATTTCAAAATTCATCACGAATTTCGTTGCATTCCAACGAATGCAACGATTCCATCAAGAAAATGGAAAAGCTCCAAGCTTCGAAAGCAAGCGGTGGCGGAAAATGAGAAGAGAAAAATCGTCCAGGTGTGAAAAAAAATAAAATGTCAATATTTTAAGGTCTCAAAAGTCCTTGAATCCAAGCACAGAATATGTTAGATCGGTGCGTATATTTACAATTTCGATCGAGAGGCGAGGTAAAGTCTGTAATTCATCGAAACTCCTTCAGAGCATAACAAGAAAAAAAAGACACTTAGAAACGAGTTCGTGGGTCCAGTTATGCTGACTGGTGTAATAAAATTAGCATAACGCGGGTGCGATCAAAACACGTGGATAGATATAGCGTGCGGTTGTGCACAGCGTGGCTCGAATAAAGAATCTCGTCTCAGTCGCCCAGCAAAAATAAGTTTATTAATAGAAGAGAGACAAGTTTCTTTTTTTTTATTCTTTCTGCTTGGCCTCCAACTCCCTACGAATTTCTACTTGTTTTTCTTTCTGGTCTCGTACGCCATATGCAAAGTCGCGAATTTGCGCCTCGGCCCCTCGCAGCTACTACTCATACGAACTCACATATTCGTAGACATAATTGTGGCACTTTTTTTTAAAGCTTCTTCTTGGCTTAGCTTTTGATCGTAAAAAGTTTAACTTCACACTGTCATCAATAATCAGTGACTTGAAGTGTTTTTTTTTTGCATGTTATAAAAACAGACATTTTTCAAGTTTCGTCTTCGCCTCGTGCACGAAAACTTTGAAACTTGAGTTATCGACATGCGTCGATGTATTTAAGGTCGAACGAGAGTGAAATTTCTGCGAGGAACATGTGACTTGAAAATTTCGAAAATTATTTGGTTTGCTGATCGAAAAATGTTTTCGACATCGAATGCTTTCGTCGCAGCTCTCATTATTTTCTGAAATCCACCAGATTTCGTTCTTGGCCGTAATTTGTACGACATTAAAGTTTGCATCTTTGGAATGCAACGATAATCTCTTTTTTCTTCAGCCGAGCCCATCATTATTTAGCAATAATTGATTTTAACGATAAAACGATTTTCTCTGGCGACCCAAAAACTCAATCGACCCCAAAGATTGCCGTCATTTTTAAAATCCAATAAATAATTAATAGAAATAGGGTTTTTCGTTGAATTTCAACGCTGCAACCTTCAGAATCGTATATTTTTTAGATATTTTTGGAATCCCCTCAAGATTTTTTTGCAATCCGATTTTTCATTCGCAAAAATTGTCAGACGAATTAATGAATTCCGTTGCATTTCAACGATGCAAACTTCAACATCATGTTTGGGACGAAGTGGCTCTCTGCTATCGAAAGAATTGGAAAGGACTGCGCTCTATTCAGAGCGTGCGAATTATGATCTCAACAATTGGCCGGGCCATCGATTTGAGAAGCGAGGACACGATCTCAGATTCCTATTTTTCCTTTAAAACATAATTAGCTTCGTGATGTGTCGTGGAATTCATGAGCTAAATTTATCACGCACTGGGATAGAATGTTTTCATAAAAAGTCGTGGCACACGCTGGTCTGTTATAAATACAACGATCATTAGGCTCGTACAGGAGGTAAACACGAACGTTAACAAACCAATTAGCAGTAAAGCATACACGATAATCAGGCGTTTCGTCGCAAGAAGGACGAGCTTAACTCATGCCGGAGAAAAAAATTACAAATTCGGAATGGAAAACTCGCTTTTAGAGATCGAAAAGCATAAATTCACATTTATCGATGCATATGTTTTTCATTCGGCAATTATGAATTTTAATTGGACGTTCATAATGAGAGTGAAAAATGCCAAATTATTTCTTTGCGACGAACCAAATGAGCCTGAAGTTTGCATCGACGCAATGCCACGAAATGAACAAGAAAAAAATGATTTGTCCCTTTTTTCAAGAAGTTTTTTTTTATTAATTTGCCTCTTGCCTTCTCTGGACCTGACGAATTGATTCGTAAAATAAAAAAGTGACGAATTATTTCGTGGCATTGCATCGATGCAAACTTCAGGCTCAAATCAAACCAAATGTTCACAAAGATTCTTTTTTTTTGTTTCATTTCAAATTTTAATGAGATTCTCGAGTTTTTGGAATTGGAAAAAAAATGGCAACACCAGAAAATAATATCCGATTCGTCCGAGCACGAATTCCGTAACTACTTGCTCGATAACTCGTTCGGAACAGTACCTAAGAGGAATATTTTGTTTTTGTTTGATCCGGCTATCGAATATAAGCCCAGGAGAGGCGACAGCACGGTACGGAAAGATAAGAGGATCGAGGGTAAATAACGATTCTGTTTGTAGCGATTCGGAGCTTTAGTAGTGCAAGTTTGAGCTCCCCTAACAAACAGTGTGCTCGGTCTCCGTCTCATCAGGCTCCTTGTGGTGCTTAGGCAATGATTTAACGGGGCATAGTTGCAGCCCGTTACCCTCAAGCCCGTCCAAATATGTTTGTCCGTAGAAGATTGTAACGCGAACGCAAAAGCGGACGATTCGCCATTGAGGAGCTCGTTAACGTACGACGCCATTGGGAACCACGAGACAAGGGCTGCTCCATCCTCGCCTCATGAAGTAACGGCTCTGATCAGATACAAACATACTTGCGCACGAGCAAAACTTTAATACGCATTACACCCTGTATGTACGACCTTAGGCCATAGCTGTTCGAGGCAAGGCCGCGCACAAAAACGGAACTAAGAATATCGCCTAATTTTATAACCCTTTCGGTTAACGAGCTTCCAGTTAGTTTACATCGCCTACGGGAACATAACTTCCGGTTCCTGTAAACTTCCCTAAAGCTTGGAAAAATGCCCTACTTGGAAAAATTTCACACCGTGCGTCAAAAAAACATTATATCTAAACAAATGAGGTTTCATTAAAAATAATGAATTAAACAAATGCTTGCGTGTATTTGGAATGAGCCTGAAAAAAAAATAAATGATTCGTCACGTTTTTATCTTACGAATCCATTCGCAAGGTCCAAAAAACGGCAAGAGGCAAATTCAGAAGAAGAAACAAAAATTTCAAGTGACAAATCGTATATTTTTTTTTAATTTCGTGGCATATTGCGTCGATGCGAACTTCAGGCTCATTATTTGGATTTCTGGATTGTCTCGACTTTTGATTCGGTCGCATATCCTGCGAATTGCATATTGCACGATCGAATGAACCGGGCGCAGTGAAGCGTCAAACGATTAGCATCGTAGGAAAGCTCGAATTTCAGTGATTCATAAAATATGATGTAACTGTCACAAAAGAGTCCGTCAAGATTCATTGCAGGCGTGGATTAATATTCAAGTAGGCCGAGACACGCGAGAATCTGAAAGCCAACGGAGGCATTCACTGGGGCTCGCGTAGCAAAGTTCGATTCTAGACTACTCCGGGAATGACGATAGAGACAAAGGCGCACGGAGAGAAAGGTCGACAGCGCATATATGGACGTATATACGGGAAAAGAGGAAAATCGAGACTGTATAATTCAGGTCGGCCGGCTCATTGTTCTGAGAATAAGGGAAAAGCAACGTCTAGCCTGTTCCTTCTGGCGTGTGGATTCCCAACGAGTTTTCGTAGCCACTTTTGAGATTTCAAACATATGAAAAAAGAAAGGGAAAAAAAGAAAAAAACGTAAAATAGTCGGTACACTGGAAACTATGTGCGTTCCACAATTCCCTCGAGTGCACAGAACAAAATGGAGAAATCTCCTGACAGCTGCGCCCAGAATGGCTGACAAAAAAGAGACACTAAATAAAACGAAACTGTACGTGAAGTCTGTTGTGTCCGCAAAATATAAAACGCGAAGGATTCGAACTAAAGATTAATGAAAATCGTGGCCACGCTCCTTATTCTTCCTGCTCAAACATATTTCCAACTTTTTCCTTCGTCCCGAAACAGCAGAAGGTTGAGAAAGGATCGACATGGGGAACTTTTACGACATGACAATTATGGCAGTCGTCAGACTTGGCAACCCTTTGAAAAACGCACATCCCCTGGTCGCATCCCTCATTAAGCCCCTTCGCGACTTGGCTCTGGTTTCTTATCAAATTATGAGACTATATATTTTGCTATATATGGACGAAGCTTTGAAACGAGGTCTACCGAGTACACTTTTTAACGGCAACACGCAATGGGATATCGAATTACGTATTCCTCACTGTGCTCACTCTTCCCTTCTAAGTCCCCGTCCCTCTTCCCTCCTCGGCCTTACTCTCTCTCTGCATCCCTTTCTTCTCGTTCCTTCATACACGTCAAAAGACTTTCAAACAGAACAAAATATAAGGCGCCACAAGTTTGGCGACCAAAAGTAATCCGGAGCTCGAAACTCCAAGCTCCTTACGTGCTCCCTCGACTGCTTAACGCCTTTCCCACTTTTTTTAACCATATACTCTTTCCTATTTTCACGTATCCACGAGACTTCGCATTTTACCTTTCCTCTGTGATATTCTCTCTACGCACTCACACTCCCCGAAGCTCCTGCTTTGCTTTACACAGACACATCTCAGCCGGAATATATATAGTCACATCGCACGAAGCTCTTGAGGGAACCAATTCCGAGTCCTAACGGACTCGCAGTCAGTTTTCGTCGTTATTTTCGTTATTATTATAATCATCACACTGAGAAAACAGTTTATTTATAATAAAGAAATATATTCAGTCGATACTTTTACTCAAACATTCATTAACTGTTACAAAATTTGTTAATGGTCAAAAAATATCTTTGCTATGACGATCAAATCTCATAGGCAGAACATTTCCTGGAAGATAATGATTTGTTCGATCGCCTTTAATTCCCTTAACTCAGTAGATGTTTATGCTCATCAAATTCATTTGCTATTAAAAAAGGTTACGTTTTATCGAATAATTCATTCATTAACTATTAACAAATGTTCATTTCAGACAATCACGAGAGGCTCCAATAAATGATTCATTAACTGTTAAAAAAACATTTGATTCGCCGTATCTAATTTTACATTTGTTAACAGTTAACAAATCCTGGCACATCTAAGTAAACTGTTTTCTCAGTGCATCATTATTACACGAAGGCAAAAGTTATCTTTTCGTGCGAGTACTGAAAGGGAAATGTTCGGAAAAAAAGATTTTCTTCATGTTTCAAAAAATTCTTCGTAAGAATAAAAGAACAATAAAAAGGCGTATATTCCGATTCCAAATCTTGAAAGATTTTGCGAACGATCCCGATGTTTTCCTTCGAAATAAAAAATTCTGGTTGATACCGTAATTTTCTGAGGCTTCGCTTCGACTGGATACTGAAAAATCGATTCTTCAGTCTCGAGACACACCTTCTAATTCGCGCCTTGAAATAAATCTATGCTTAGTAAAAAAAAATAGTTCATAGACGATGGAATTTCGAGGGTAAATGAGACTCAAATCGAGCATGTATTTTCATCGGATTAAATGAGATTATAGAAGAGCAAGTAAGGTTAGGTAAGCGATGACAAAGTTATGCTGACTGGTAGAAGATTTCATAAGCTCGAATTAGGTGATGTAATCGGAGATCCTTAACCGGAAAGATAAAAGGGTTGCGCCCATCTCGTAAGCTCGTCTTTAAGACGGGAGTCCTTGGGCTCGGGCAGGCCGAGGAGGGTCGACATTCAGGGTCATTTCTCGAACGCTCGTGACCCTTTTGGCGCAACAAACTCGTGCTCCAATTTAATAGCTCATCAAGATCTCGCTCGCTTTTTCTTTCCAACGATCGTAAAGCGATTACCACTTTTTTAATTGATTTTCAAATTGATTGGTGTTCGTGACCTCTTCTACGACTGGAATGACCTTTCTGTGTTTTTTTTTTCTCCGGATTGTCGTTATTTTTACGAAATTTTAACGTTTCGTTTTATTCATTACGAGTCGAACGATTCGCGGCACGTTTGTCGAGATTATATATACATTTGTGTTTTTCAACCTCACTCGTTTCATATCCTCGTTTGCTCGCTTATCTTTTTCCGTCCTACAATGTCGTGCTGTAGATGTTTTTTTTATCTCTTTCAACACGAGACCGATATAATTCGCCAAGCCCATCGTTGCTGTCTCACCTCAAGAACGCAAAAGCACTCGAAATTGTTGAAGATAATGCAACAACGTATGTACTCGCACGCACGCTACGACTACCATCAAGATCAAATAAAATGAGCAACGTATACTCGAACACACCCCGTCAAACGAGCCGCGATTCATTGCCGGGTTCCGCTAAATATTTATTCACTACTTCTCGGCCGTGCTGCATGGCCTTGACCGCGGCGATAGCTTATCCTCTTGACCCTCAAACGAATCATAACCACGAAAAAAACTGTATTACGTTCACGACGTCAATAAATAAAATTAATACTAATTTAATCACCGACTCATACAATTCCTTGAATTTCCAATCATTTTCGACCATAGTTATTACTTAGACCTCCTGTACTCGAAAGACTCGTCCAATCGAGTCGAAAAAAAAACGAAACGCGAAAGTCATTTGGACTTGAAAATCATTCCAAACCATAACCTTCCAAGGTCCATCTTGATTTTCATATTCTTTTCGTTCATTAATCAAACGACACTCGTTGGATCTGTGCAGGATTATTAATCCTTCGAGCCACCCTCGGACTCGAGTCGTCCCACCTGTTTTTCACCATATTCAAGTTTGCATCGTTTTCATGCAACGAAATTCCATTTTTTCTGGGGCAGTGCTTATTATTTGAATGATGATAAAACGATAGATTGTCGCGGCCCAAAAAGTATCTGCGAGCCCAAAAAATTGGGATAATTTTTTAAATTGAACAAATCGTGAATAAAAAAAAAAATTTTTCATTACGATTCAACGCGTTACGAACTATATGATGTTGCGGTTGCCATCGTTGAAACGCAACGAAAACTCATTATTTTTTTTAAGCAGAGTGCAAAATTTTCGGAAAGAATTTATCAAAAATGTTGGAGCAAACTTTTTTGCCATTCGAAAAGTGAATTAACTAGAAAAAATGGATGAATTATGAAAATAATGATTGAAAATAAAATTTTTCGTTTCTTTCCAACGATGCAAACTTCAGTATCGTTGCGAACTTCAGCTTCATTGTTTTTCTTAATTATTCTTTTTTTCAATTTCTGCATCCCAACGTTACAACAATCAATAAATTCTTGTCACGCATTATTTACATGCAAATAGAACCTGAATTCGTTTATGAGGCCACGAAGCTCGTCCTCGAACAGTTTAACTTTTTAAGAATACTCCTGCAAGTATTTTACTCTTTTCTTTCTAACAATTGATTCGGAGACGTAAATTTGCGACATTGTAAAAATTTGAATGGGTAATAAATGCTTGCGCGTCCATAATTATTAATCTTCAGGTATTTTGGTAATCGCTTTTATTTGGAGAGAATTACTAAGAATTTCGAGGCATGAGCGAGATTTTTTCGTCGGACAATAACTCAGAAAATTGAGGAGAAAGAATTGAGAGAGACGAAATTTCAAGTTAGCCTGTTAGGAGCGAAATTCGATGGTCGTAAAAAGGATATATATGAGCTCGTCGACTCTGTTGTGTCTAATCGAATATGTATTACAAATCTCGCAAGGAGAGAGGCACACGCGATAAAGCGTTGTTTTCACCAGCGAATACGCGTGTTATAATTTATCGCAAGCAAGATTGTACTGCTATAACAGCCTCGCAGATATCTTATTATCAAGCAAGCTTGGAAGCGAAGAGAAAAAAATGACGAAAAAAAAAACACACACACACACACACACGAAGGACGCTTTCGACAAACGGCAGTTTGTATAACGAAACGTATACGATAAAGCTCGTTCCAGCTTTGAAATTCAGGATCCCGAAAGGGCGTCCCATCTTTTCCAAGCCTTCTCGATACCAGTCTCTAACTCGTTTGTCTTCGGGATTATGAGACTGCTGTACTAATATTCTCCACCATTCTCCTTGCCTACCCCGTTTTTCGTTTAGTCATTTAATATCATTATATATATATATATTCCTTCCTTCCTTCCTTCCTTTTGCCAAACTCCACTCGAATATCGTAACATCGATTCCATACGATGCCTCGGAACTCCGAAAAAAAGCTTCGAAAACAATGGAGCTGGGATCGATGATTTCTCTTGACAATTTACAGATGAGTGGCATGTACATCGAGCATTGAATTAAAAACACACGTGACAGGAAATATTCAATACGATAACTCGACGGTCACGAATAATGCTGAGGGAAATGGTCGATTTAAAAAAATGATGAAAAAATCAGCCATGAATTCACTACGAGATATTTGTGTGGAGGCAGAAATTCGTAAGAAACAAAAATACACGGTGAATGAGGTAAATTCGTATTTTCGAGAGAAAAATCGTCAAGAGGTTTTTCGGTTGACTGATAGACCGATGACTGAAATATACCGATGGACAATAACAGCAATCCTGATAATATAAACGGGCCTCTCCGTTATACAAGAGATAACAGATCAAAGCGGCAAGTGTGATTTCTCTTGGCGAAAAACGCAAGGAACAGATAAACATTCAGATTTATGGTCGAGCGTGTTATTTTTATTCGTACCCTCGAAATGCTCGCCGAGCCAACGACAACCTTGAACGAATACACGATCGCAAGCAATAAAAATGTTATATGAAACTTTGAAAATTGGTTATCGAAGCTTGTTTTTGCCAATAAAAATGTACGTTCTATCGGATTTCCCATGGGTACGTCTTTTCGAAATTCTCGCCCATATAGAAGTTCCATGTGCATGACGTTGCATCGTTGGAATGCAACGGAATTCATTGATTAATTATATTTTTTTAAAAGCCAGAGCCAGAAATAAAACTGCATTGTCGATTTACGACAATTTTTGCAAATGAGAAAATTGTGGATTAAATATTTTTCGCTGCACTCCAACGATGCAAAAAAAAAAAAAGTTCCAGTGAGTTTTAAGGCTCGAATTGGATTTTTCTGCGAGCCCGGCGTAACCAACAAAAAGAAATGCATGCCAACAACAGGGCGCTTTAAATATGCCTTCTAGCGTTGCGTGTGGTTCGATGCGGTTGGCCTTGGAGTCTGCTGCTGTTGCTTCTAAAGCTCTCCCCCTCCCCCTCTTTTTTCTCGATCTTCCTCTCTCCCTCTCTCGTCTTGACTCGGTAGCCCTGAGACGATGGTCACGGTCAAGGCTACGAGCCACCCCTTCCCTCCGGAGACTTCGCCTTGGATGCACACCGTTGCCCTGCACTCAGTAGCATGGTCATCGCAGCACCAGCATTGCTGCCTCATCCTTTCATGGCCCTTTCATTAGAAAAAGGGCCTCTGCGTGGGGAGAACGTGTCGCTGGTCCCAAAATTCAAAAATCTTACGTTCGAAATAATAATAAAAAAAAGGAGCGAGTCAAAAGAAAATGACGATGATAAAATTTCAATTTGCAGAGACGAAAGTGCACGTGGACAATTCAACTGCATCCTCCCGACCTTTCAGAGCTCGATTCTAAAGTTATACGGTAAAAGTAAACGGGATCTCGTGTCACGATAAGTTGAATGAATGAATTAAAGATTGTCCCATGAATTGGAGGTAACTCAGGCGATTGAATTTTTTGTTCCGAAGCATAAAGAGACAGTGATTCCAGTTTTGGTTATTGGAATCGGGATCTGATGCGGAATCGATAGATATTGCGAAACTCTCGCCGATTCAGAAAAACCAAGTAACAAAAATACAATATGCATGAATCACGTTGATGGAATCGTACCCATGCAGTATTCATTCCAAAGATCAAAGCGACGTGATTTCTCTACGAATACGATAAGCTCATCCGAAAAAATGAAAAGTCCCGGAAACGCGCGCAACGCGATTTAGATGCTGAACAATAAAAGACCAACGTAAAAATTTCATGTCAGCGGTTGAACGAGACCGCGTAGACGTCTCGTACGGCGTTCCTCCGCACTTCCCAACGCAGCCGCAGTAGTAAAAGAAGTCGGAGCACTGGACTCTCAGCATTTCAGTGGAAAAGGTACAATAGAATTATGGAGTCTGCGATCCAGTCTCCGATACAAAGGCTTGTCAACGACGTTGAGGTTCGCATCGGCGGAATGCAACAAAATTCCGTTTTCCCTCGAACAAATCTCAAGATTCTTATTCAATATTTAGTCTGGACGATAAAACAATTTTGTTTGGCCCCAAACATAAAGTTACGACGAAAATTGTCATGGTTTTTAAAATTCAACAAAAAATTGACAGAAAAACGTGACACTGAAGTTGGCAACGTTGGCATCCAACGAAAATGTACGTTTTTTTACAAACTTTTGGTTGAATTTGAAAAATCATGACAAATTTCTTACCGATTTTGTGTTTGACCGCTAGAAAAAAATCGTTTAATCGTCCTGACCAAATATTCAACAAGAGTCTCGAACTCTGCTCGAGAAAATTCCGAACATCGTTGGATTCCGACGATGCAAACTTCAACGTAGTAGAAAAACGTATTTTTCGTTGGACCCCGACGTGTGGTAATGACTTTGAATTTTGAATGGTTGAAATCCAACGAAGTACAATTTGGATAATGTTGAAAATAAAACGAATCATCAATACACATTAAAATATTTCGTTGGATTCCAACGTTGCGAACTTCAACATCATACGCTTCAGTGTCTTAGACTGGCAAAGGCAATGGACTCAGCCGAGCGTGGCGTTGATATTTTGACAATAATTACGATAAGGGAGTTACTGCTTTGCGAGGTAATGGAGAGTATAAAAAAAAGAATCCCACATTTGATGGATTTTCGATGGGAATGGCGAGCGAAAAGACGAAGCGTTCCCATGCGTGATACAATTGATAACAATAAAATGCCGGCTTACATTGACATTTGAAAAGACTCGATCAATTAACTGATGGCTTGAGTTAATTTATTTTTCTCGTCGGGTTCGGTCTTCGGTTCTGATAGGTCCTGCTCGGCCACGGATGTTTTCCATCACGGAGCGCGGGGACCGGAGGACAGCGAAGACCCGGTACGACCGGTTCGTCTTCGGCAGCTTGCCATACTTGGAGAGAGGAGAGGGATGTGGACTGGTAACCGGACCCAACTGGGACAACCAGATAACGATGTTTACGATGGCGAAGGAGCATGGGAGACGATCGAATGAACGATTTCTCGAGATTCTCAGAAGTTGTGCAGCATCTGTCGCGGTCTTTGCTGCCGGTTCAGATTGATCAGATCGCAGAATCGAGGCTGGACACGATGTCACAGGTCTGGACGTTCCGATTCGTCATTTGCATTAATCTCACCAAGTTATCGCCCATGCCCAACTCTTTTTGCTTAAGTTTGTTTCTTTTAAGCTTTTCCTTCCAACCGACTCATTTCCTTCGGCTCTCGACCAGTTTCTCTTCTAGTCTATTGTTGTCGATTCTAAATTTAATTCCGTTTCGGCCATTAAAATGTTGGGGGGCTTGGCAAAAAGAATGGAGGAAAGAGAATGAGGGCGTAGGCAAACGGCGGCTTGGAATTTAGGACTTCATCGGTCCCGCGGTCTTAATGCGTCAAAATTTACGAGATCTCGCGGACGCGCCGTAATATGCCTTCGTCGTGGCATATACACGCCTAGCCCTCTACTGCGGTTAGTTAAAATGAACTTTCGAGTTTTATCTCAAAATCGTTCGAGTTCGTCCGCGATCCTCACCGCTATTCCAAATGATTTGTGCCAGCTTTTCCGGCAAACTCTCGTTATACAGAACGAGAAACGTAAACTTCGACTCTCGCAACTGTGCCCCGTTAACAACAACTTACTTACAATTAGAACCAAAGTGCGCTTAACTTAATTAACTGCTCGTTATCCGCAATTTCGCTCTCGTGCAAGATCCAGCGCGAAACGCGTCTCATCCCAAATCGGGCTGATTACTAAGACACTGGAGTTCACAACGTTGGGCTCCAGCGAAAAATACGTTCTCCGATCAATTTTTTGTTCAATTTAAATCCGTAGACACCACACCGATGCAAATTTGCATACATGCACGAAAATTTCAATTGCAACAGGTTTTCAAAATTCCTTCCTCCAATTTGGCCATTTTTCGAACATAAAATTGAATTTTTCAATTTTCTAAATCATTGCAATCGATCACTCAGGATATTTTACCCCTAAAAAGTCTGGTTTCAAGATTAATTTTATATATTTATTGAAGAGATACAGAGTTTTGAAAAGTCCAAGCGCAAATTTGCAGCAGTGTGGTGAGTGCGTGACCTCAAAGAAAGTGTGGTATCTACGAGTTATTTCCGCCCTGATTTCGTTATTGGAGCCAAAAAAAAAAACTTTTTATTGTCCTGACTGAATATTGAGTAAAAATCTTGAGATTTGTCCGGGGGAGAAGGGATTTTCGTTGCATTCCACCGATGCAAACTTCAACATCATCTAATTACTCACTGGAGAATATAAAATACCGTGCGATCGTCGCAAAATTTTCAAAAATTCATCTCAATTTTTCTTACGGAGACTGAAGCAATTTTCAACTGGTCCTTCCACTAAACAAGCATTTTACATGGTATGTTGAAGTTCGCATCATTGGTTAATTAATTATATTTTTTTTCAGAGCAGAGGCAAAAATAAAATAGCATTTGTCAGTCTACGACATTTTTTGCGAATGAAAAATTGAATGCCTAAGAAAAATTTCGACGATTCCAAAAATAACAAAAAATGGTGAATGGATGAAATATTTGTCGTCGGACGCCAACGAATCGCTTGCATTTTAGCTTTATCGAGACATTCGTATCTTCCAGTTTTGGGTTTTTTTCGACGCGATACGACGTACTGGGCATAAAATCGATCGATCGATCGATGACATGATCTCGATTAAGTGATTTGTGATGAATAATAATGAATAGATGAAAACTGACCGTGCTCGATGATCGCCGAAAAAGTCGACCTTGCTCTTTTTCTTGACGATGGCTTGTGGTTGATGGAGAGGGCTGGCGCTGGGTTCACTGGTAGCGGGTGGTGAGCAGGATCCAGTCCCAGAGGACAAAGAGCCTGCACGTCCGCGTCCAGAGTCGATAATCTGGACGTCAGTGCCACCGCGTGGAGTAACGCCATTGCCATTGATGCTGGCGTTGCATCCAACAGCGTAGTTTCCGGTGTGCGTTGGTGGTCCAGTGGAAACAGCAAGGCTGGGTCTTGTATTTTGTCGATTGCGACGTTTCTTCTTCTTCGATTCAGTCTCCTCGGCTCCACGAGTGCCAGACGCATTAGCAAGTCCCGGTGGCATCCAATCGAGATCTTTCTTCAAATGACCTCTGCCACACCGGCAACCACAGGCCTTGAACGCCAAATCGTAACCTTTCTTCGTCCACAAATTCTGGTGGCGTTGACGCTCGGACCAACTGCGCGCACGACCACAATTCTTCAGATACGTTAATACCGTCTGTTCCCATGCATCGAAGCACTCGCGATGCATGAACTGGCCAACCGGGCAGCTGTCGTTGTTGCAAATAACCTTGACCGCATCTTGCAGGGCATTCAGACGAATCGGCATATCACCACGCAGGCATTCGCCGGTTGGTGTGCAACAACGCGTCGTTGATGAAGACTGTCCATTGAGAGCGAAATTCTCGAGTGTTTCGTTGTTATTGGCAGCAGTGACTTCGAGCAAGCCACTGACATGACCATTTGGATTATGACGTCTCGGTGCCATCGTCGTTACAATGTCTTTTCGATCCTCGAGGAATAATAAGCTATTGCCAACGTCACCCGATTGAGATGATTCGCGTGTCAAAATTCTCCTTTTCGGCTCCGTTGTTGAGACGTGTGGCTTCGACTCTTCCTCCAGGACGAGTCGAGCGAGGTAGGAGAATACCTCGGACGCCAGGTGGAATTCGCCGATTTCCGTCAGCGTGACGATGGTTCCTCGCAGAATAAGGACGACGATTCGTCACTGATTTTTTTTTTATACAAGCATTACTCTTTCCCGGAGCCAATAATTGATCGAATATCTCATCAGCACCCATTCAACGTTTTCCAAGATTTCACTCGACTTGGCCAATGAACTTTTCACATGAAAATACCGCGTGATTTAAATGATGCGCGGTGTCCAGTTAAAATCTCACGAGCCCGATTGTCGCACGGTGTTTACGACGAAAAGTCAAACGAGCATGATCCAAAGTTGTCCAATCTTCAGTCTCATTCGCCACGACGCTTAAGATTCCATTAGCGATCGAGAAGCACTGATTAAGCAATGATAATGCACTCACGCGAAACGAAACTCAATGGCACGAGTAAGAAAAATCTTTGTTTACAAGGAGCGAGCTCAATCTTGAGACCGGAGTCATGTGGCCAGGCTGTATGTCAGGAGCAAAGTCAAGGTCGCTCTGTAGAGGAAGGCTCGTTGAGAAAACGCTTGCCGGCGTTTTATGATGGGCTCGCAACTCGCGATATCTCAAAAATATGATCAACACTAAATTTCTAACTGACGTAGTGAGACTCGGGTGGGCGTTATTCGCAGTGAACGACGTAATCGAATGTCAGGGTCACCAGCAGCCTCGCAATCGTTCACAAGGTCGCATTAGGTAATATATATTTATATGAACGCACGCACATATATAATTCCTATATATGTACGTACCAAAATACATAAATATGTTTAATATTAATATTTATCGAAAGAGCACACGCGTAAAAAAAAAAAAAAAACACTCCCAGTTCTAAAATTCTTTGGGATTAAATGATTCCGTTAAAATGAACGTTTGATCGCGTTCGGTTGTCGGTTTGTTTTTCTTCTCCCTATCTCTTAATCTGCAGCGATCCCCTACTACTCCTCCTCCCAGCTGCCCTCGCCTTATGTATTGGTTTCTTGTTTTTTCTCGACCAGTGTAGATACACATTGAACGTTTGCTATGTATGAGTTGTAAATAAACGTATGGACGTTAAACTCGAGTCGGCTTTGATAACTGTGCGAAAGTCAAGCTCTCGCCGACAAAAACACAATGACAATAATAGACAAGCCCCGGCGCGGGAACGTTTAACTCGTCGCTGTCGTCGCTCTCTCTTCACGTAGGGCACACCAGTCACTGAGCAAAGTCGGGGCGACAGCGTGCCGGCACCGAGGCTCGCTCCGCGGGCGAGCGCGAAAGTGAATCCCGATTGGGTGAAAGGGAAAGCTCATGGTGGGGGTCACGGCTAGAGCGCCAATCGATGCACACCGTGTTCGTCCCTCCTGGCAGGCTCGCCGGCTTTTGTGTATACTCTGTATTCACTCGCCGGCTCGTGCTCTCTACCCTCGCGCTTCTTCTTCTTCTTCTCCCTCTGCACTCTCCTTCCCCTCGTTTCCCATTATTCCGCTCCCTCCCTCTCTCTCTCTCTCTCTCTCTTTCGCATTCCCAATCTCGTCCTAGTATTACTGCATCCTCTCTCACTTTTTTACCACCCTCTCTTGCATTCTAATAACGCATGCCTTGTTCTACTATCCTATCCATTCTTCTCTCATTCTCTTCCTTTTTTTCCCCATTTCCCTGTCGGAATTATTTTCGATAACCCTCACTATCGCCGCTGGCATCGTTCTTCTTAAATTTCGATATAAAGACAGGTTATGTGTGTGGCATTCGCTGTTCACGACTCGAGCACCGAGTCTCGAATCAACCGATGCACGTGCAGTCGCAAAACTCAAACAAACACGCAGGAACGTGGGATATTTCGTCAACAGACCCAAACACCTTGTCATTCTTGTAAAGTGTTTCTATGGATTCATTTTTTTTAAATTAAATTCGATTCGTCATTGTTACACTGGGAAAACAGTTTATTTATAATAAAGAAATATATTTACTTGTTACTTTTACTCGAACATTGATTAATTGTTACAAAATTTGTTGATGGTCAAAAAATATCTTTGTTGTCACGATCAAATTTCATAGGCATAGCATTTCCTTGAAGATAATCATTTGTTCGATCGCTTTTATTCCCTTTAACTCAGTAGATGTTTGTGATCATCAAAGGTTACGTGTTATCAAACGATTAATTTATTAACTATTAACAAATGGCTTTCTCAGTGTATTCATTATTTTGAAAATAAACAAGAATAGCTTATTCATTATTTACTTCGTCTATTTAGATTCCACATTGTTTTTGTTTCTGGAAATTTTTTTACGCCGAAAAATAAAGTTGAAAATAGTTGGAATTTATTCGGAAGCCTGTATAGGTCAACGACAGCGGTCACATTCAAGCGTATAGATGTTTAGTCAACACTTGTGTATCTTGTTGTGACCACAAGTACACACGCGATAGTATGCGAACTACTGTGCTCAAACGTGTGTCTGTGACTCCAGTCGCCGAGCCGCTTTGAAATTATTTCGTTTGTGATTTCGTACGAGAGCCACACCGAAAGCCACACTGTCTCGGGATAGATATGAATCGCTGTTTGACGACGAGACTTTTCTCCGACACTTGTCACGTGTTCCGCTAGAAAATCACGGCAGAATCGAAGCGCTTGAATTTTTTGAGATTAACAAATGAATTAATTGCAGCAGAACCGGATTCAAGTATTTTAATAAACTCGTGTCTTCATGTACGAGATTGTCGTCGTGATAAAAACATCCGGATTGTATAAAATATTTTTTTTCTTGAAAATTTGATTTTTTTTTTTTTTTTTAATTGAGTAACAAGGAATGAATTGTTTTTACTTATGAATGTGTCTCGTCGATGCCCGGTTCGGTGTTCGCGAATAGAAAGTTGATTCACGAAATGGGGATATTTTTTCGAACGCATTTTCAATCTTTCCGATAAGAATTAATGAAACAGGTGTGATACTATTTAAGAAGTAATTAGCGTGGGGATTAGTCAGTGAGGCGATTTGCCAGGCAAGCAGCGTGTTGAGCAAAGAGCGAAGGAAATTCGCATGTTCGTCGAACGAATTGATGATGTTCGGGGAGACAGGGAGAGCAGGAATAATGTGCGGTGAGGCTTTTCGAAGAATTCATAGCGGGGGTGGATAACGCCGTATAACGCGTCAGGTGGACATGTCGCGAGAAAGACATTATTACCGCTGGGTAATTGGATCTTCCGTTGTGGGAATGCCAGGGAGATAGAAAAGCGTCGAGAGGAACGTATCATCTCTTCGATACGTGTTCTCGACACGTTTGGGTTTCCCGTTCCTCCTCCATCGCCTTATTTTCCCCAAACACACTACACTCGAATCATACATGTGAGCTTGTACGTGTTCGCTTCAGCTCGCAAAGAAAAAAGCTTAACATTCGCTGCCCACCTATATATCGCCGCAGTGCAAATATTTGGACAGTCCCCTGCTTCCCTTCCAATTCTCTTCTTTCTCCTTTCCATACAAAAAAAAAAACACACACACACACACACCCATCGAGCGAAAAGAACGGAATATAATTTCGCAAGTATTTTCCGATTTCTTCCATATACTTACATCCTCGAGTACATTGCATATTCATGCGTTCGTTTGTTTATTCAAATGTCCCATACCAAAGAGCAATGACTCGAGCCAAAATAAAATAAGAATTTTCAATGGACCATGTTTTCAGAAAGATTAGTCTGCCGGGGGCCATATTTGATAGAAATATTGTGTCACAGAAGTTTTTTCTTTTTTTTTTAATTAAATTTTCGATCAAAACTTATTCACGTAGCGTCTGCTCTGTTGACGCAGTTTTACACTACAAACGCTAATAATCAGTCGATGAAAGAAAAATTGCGGGATTCTGTCGGCACTTCTCTTTTAATTTCGCTTCTGGGGAGTTGACGTTTCCATGGCGTCGAAATTTCTAGCAAAACGTCCTCAGCCGTGTAATATTTTCGTGAATTTTTCGAACGAATCCACACTGAGAAAAGGATTTATTTATATGTACCAGGATGTGATAATTGCTAACAAATGTTGAGTTGGATACAGCGAGACAAATGCTTTTTAACAGTTGATGAATCGTTTATTGGAGCCTCTCGATTGTCTAAAATAAACATTTGTTCATAGTTAATAAATGAATATTTGAGTAAAAGTACCAACTAAATATATTTCTCATTAGAAATAAACTGCTTTCTCCGTGCAAGTTCAGATTGGACTTTGAAGAAATAATAACGGTATCGAAGGTGATGTAAATATCCGAGGAAAAAAAATCGAATAAAACGAAATTGAAGTTCGATTCGTGAAAAATTCATTAGACAGCCCAGGTTAGTTAGAGGCCCAGGTTGAAAAACAATTGGACAAATATTCCGTCTTATCTATGCCAGGACTTCGATCAATCTGACGAGATAATCTTCGGCTGAATAATAAAATAGAAATAGATCCAAGCACGAAAGAATAAGGAGTACGGATTGGCCGATTCGCTGTCGAAAATAAACGTGGTAACTACGAGGACGTACCATCCGAGTTTCGTCTGCATCCTATCGAGAATTCTTTCACGCAAGAGCTCGAACCGATCCAAGAGTCTTCGCTGAATTGCAAGAGGGATACCCCTTTAAATTTAGCACAAGGTCGAGCCCGTGTTGACGAACGAGCGAGCCCTTTTTTTTCATTTCAATCTTACACACCAACGAGAAGCAGCTTCTCCTTTTCCGTTCATCGTTTTTTTTTATCTTTTCGTTCGCCTTCGTGTTTCCCCGATCTACATTTCCATGCGTACGCTCTGTCATCGTCGAGTCCTGTCTCGAGAACTTTTCGAGTGCTCCCGACACACAGAAAGTCTATAGATTTTTTTCTATCGCTTCCTAAAGCATATTTATTTATCGATAGGTCCAGAAAACTTCTTATTATTCCAATATTCAAAAAAAAAGTTTGGCCTCTCGATCAAAATATAATAATCAATAGACCTCTCATTTCTTATCGCCAAAATATATTCCTGCCTTCGATTCTTCATCGTCGATATAAATCAACCGCCCATCGTTCCTTACTAGTAAATAGTTCGTGTAGCGATATATTTCTAATCGTGAAATTAGACAAACGTCTAATACTATCGAGCCATCTGTTTTGCCACCGCTTTCGAATCCTCGCTATTTCTGTAGTATTCACAGGTAATGATAATAAATTATACCATCACCCACTGTCCTCACAAACACATACTAATATGCTCATAGACATCTGATCAAATTTTGACTCACATCATTTATGGCTTCATTTTACGACGACGCTTTAAATTCTCGTTATTCTTATCTTTATGTATACGTATATATTCGAACATTAGGGTCGAAGAAAATTCCAAAGAGTTTACCGAAAGAAAGTTGGTTATTGTGTGAAAATAATTAAAAAAATAAAAAACCCCCATTCAGGGCTGTGGATTTTTCTCCAAATCTTAGTTCACGAAACAGATGACTCGTAGATTTTTAAAAATTCATTCCATATCCATCGTCTTGCCCCAACTATCCATCCAATCGGACGAACCATCAAAATCTGTGGATTTTTTGCCTTTCGATTGATTACGGTTATCAAATGGATTGATAAAGAATCTACGAGGACAGGCAATTTTTTTGAGCATGAAAAATTAAATTTCACGTATGATTAGACTGTCCCATAATTTTGGAAGGCCCAACTCGCAGATATGGCACTAATTGTATGTAAATAAAGTTACCTCGGTTCTTATTGATGTGTCTCGCTGTATTCGCTTATCAGAATCGTCGAACATTTTCTAATTAAATGAACAAGGTGTGGACTCATAGCAGCTTTCAATTTCTGCTTCATTCTATTCCTCATCGAGAACCAAGAAATCTCTTATCGTTCAAGAGCATCACAACGTTTATTCATATCGAATAATTCTTTGTGGTTATGGAATAAAAAATGTAAAAAAAGATTTTTCTCGTCGTTTGCAGAAATGATATCGTTTCCGGAATTATTTTGTGCTAATTACTCTCTGACTATCTTCCGAAATTCCGGTTATATCGCGTCCGTGGCATTGTGTTGTGAAAACGTTTGTATTGAGTTTCAAACGAGCCAGCAGTTTTCGCGAGCAATGATATTAATAACCCGCCCATGGCGATGGCCCAGATGCACTTTTTCCTTAAGGTTCTTCATGGCCAAATGATTGCCATGAATTACCAAAAAAAAAAAGAAAGAAAGAAAATTCATTTGCATAAAACAGCTCGTATTAATTTAAAAAATTCATTTTCTCTGTCGTCGAATTCGTCCGATAAAAAACGTTGTGTCGTCGGGAGAAAATGTCTGTTCATTTGTCTTACCTGGTGTAGACATTGAAATCCTCGATCCCTGGCTGCGTTCATCCGTCATCGTGAACTGCTCCCTTTTTTTTTGTGCCTCAACTCTCGCTCACTGCTCACGCAAAGAAATTCGCGGCAAGACGGTTCCTCTGAAGACATAGAAATGAATCAACGTTATATGGGTAAATACATTTATATACACACACGTGAATGGTCGTGCGTGTTCGTGCCAACTCCGCTGTACATAGTATTCTATGTGGGTAACTCGATACATATCAGATTACATTGCATAATTTTTATTACCAATCGTAAAGTGTTTGAAATACGAAACTCAATACCAAACGGCGGTGTGAATTCAGAGCAGAGCTCTCCTCGAATAGTTCAGAGAATTACAACTACTGCTGGGAGTGCCGCGTATATCGTAAATCCATATACGAGCATTTCCACATACATTGCTGTCTCTTCATATACGTGAGAGTCTACATCGTAAAAGAAATTTGTATATATTCGATGTGCTTATGCGAATAGACTTTGAATATTTGTTTCATCCACTCGAGGGCGAAACCACGTATCATACGATCAAAAGAAACGAAGAACACCCTTTTTCCACATTTTTCAAGATGGCTCGTTAAACTCAAACACGGAAAGAGACCGACGTTTATTGGAAAAATGTCGATTTTTGGAAACTGTGCCATTCAATTAGTATTCAAAGAGTAATAATTCTTAGCAGCAAACGTTTAAAAATACGTGGAGAAAATTATAATCAAAACGTTTGTCTCAGAAAATAAAAATGACAGAAAATTTCGCTGTCTGACTATTTTTTACACAATAAAATGTTCTGTAGAATGTTTCACTGAGAAGATGAATAGAAATTTTTCTCGATATACAAAATTTAATTTTCTCTAGATGAAAAATCATTTTTTGTCCAGTCGAAAACGCCCAAAATTTTTTCGAAAACTGAAATTGTCCCAAACATCTTCATAAAATTTCATTTCAATTTTTCGAGAAAGGTTCTGGTTCGAAAAAAATTGAGAAAATATCGATTAAATTATTATTTTTTATTTACATACTTAATTAAATTAATTATTTCAATCATTTAAATTCAATTACATACCGGAATTCCAAACTCCGTTCAACAGAACTTAAGTAAGGAATTGGGCCACGTCCATTGGATATCTACCCAAAAATGCATAGCATTACATAAACAAAACAAAAAATATGATTGAATAATAATGAAGATGAGTTGTTTGTCGTGTGTGCTTCAATAAATGTCGATGTGCTCGTGAGTAAGAACGACATTTATTTTATATATAAAATATAAAATAAAATAGTAACGCATAAAATTAATCGAGCACGTGCGTGCAATATTGGCAAAAATAGCCCACGCACAAATATAAATGTGCAAACGTTGTGTATGCTCCGTTGATCCACGGGGTCATTGGGCACAGAATTTCGAAGGATTCCGATAGGTGAGCCTGGGCGGAGCGAATCAGGTACATGTAGAAATCGTCAAAAAATAGTTGGGGCCAAAAAGGAGCAAGGAAAAAAATTGAGGGCAAAGGAGCGGGCGGAGTTATTGTGAAGATAGTGCGAGAGCTGTATGTACGGTGAGAAAATCTAGAGTCGCGAGGGAACCAGGTCAGTCGTTTGAAAAATCTAACGAAAGGGACCTCTCGAGCTCATGGCGCGCGTTCGAACCAGAAAAGGGGGCTGTCGCGCGGCAATGAAGGAGGGAGGCACTAGGAGAGAGGGCTGAAAAACGAGCGAAATTGGGGTAAGGGGGTCCCAGTGGCCTGGAAGAGAGCACCATGTTCTTTTATGTGTATATAACACAGCCTCACATATGCAGGCACCTATATTAGGTATTTGTGTGCATTTATGTATGTACACGCGATGTATATAATATATCCACGTGTATTACACATTCATGTACAAAGGGAAGTGGTAAAGGATAATCCCTTGGTTCTCGAGAGGCCGTGCACAGTGCTGCTGTCTCTGTGTGCGTTGTATCCATGTATCCGCACGTATATACTTCTATGTGGATGCACAAGGAAGTACATGGGAGATGAAAAAGTTGTTTTGATCGTTTCGGGTTTCTAGAACGGTGACCATGAATGAAGAGCTATATGCCGGTTTGGAGCTTCGTCACCGCGCGTTCAGGGTGAAGGGAAATAGACGCCCGGGCTACCGGAACTTGGAGAAGAAAAGTACCATATGAGGAAATAAAAGAGAATAAGAGATCGCGAGAAAAAAAAAACAGGGAAAATTTATAAGTTCAGCAAATCATTCTCAATCACGCCAACTTCACCCATATAACGAGTGCAATTATATTTCTTAAGAAAAACAACAAGCTCTGCTGCTCTTATCAGTCGAGCCGTGCGTATGCATTTTTATTCAAATACTACGACGGCAAATGGGGCACGGAAAAATGTCTAGGCGACATTCATGGGGAAACAATCTCTAAAGTTTTTATAAAATCGACCAAACTCAATTTTGTCGACAAGGATCGACTCTCTGCTGACTGTCCCTAGAGAAACCAAACTTTTGCCATTCGAACGCTGTACTTTGCTGAACTTAGGAGAAAACAAATACACTGTGGAAACGACAAGAATGTTTTGTTGTTAAATCTGAGAATATTCAGTCCCGACCGGATTTGACAAAATGATCTATCTTTTTCAGCGAAGTAGGTTTTTTACTGCAAACTTATTCACACCGTCGAGACTTCTCGATTATTCTGTTTCCCATCCAAATTGTCCTCTTTTAATTGATTCCGCGCCATTTCAAAATTTCAAAACTATCCCGAATGAATGTTTATTATTGGAAAATTCTGCCAAATCCGAGATTCGTAGTGCGTGGATTTTTTTTTACGTTAAAGTTTGCAGCGTTGGAATGCAACGGAATTTATTAATTTATTCAATTTTTTTTAAGCGGATCGATGAACGAAACAGCAGTGTCGGTCTATGACAGTTTTTTCAAATAAAAAATCGAATTGCAAAGAAATATTGAAGCGATTCCGAAAATATTAAAAAATGGTGAATATCGATAAAATATTTTTCGTTGGACTTCAACGATGCAAACTTCAAATTCGTGGATTCTTATCGCTATGCATAGGCTAATGGTTCAAAATATTACTTCCTTATACGTGCACGCAGACGCTCGCACATGCACATGTACATGACGTAATTGCACACGCACTCCTGCCCCCAGAGAATCACCAACAATCAATCGAGTAATTTCCTAAGTTTCAGGAGAATGGTAAAACCCGATCAGAAGGTTTTTCAAACCGTTCAGAAAGCATTATGTATGTGTGCACAGATGATACGGGGATCGTACACGTGTGGATATTTTTCACACGCGTGTACATACACACTAAACGTAAATCCGTCATTCAAATATTTTACGACACTCGTTTTTCTTTCCCTTCATCTAATGCAAAAAAGAAATCATAATAAATTTGTTCACACCCTAAAAAGCGAAGAAGGTACGACCTTGAGTGGTACCACAAGAAAATAAAAGTGAAAAGCAGTCACATGTATTGCTAATCAATGATCGTAAATCATAACAATTATGTAAGCTTAGTTTATATAGGTAGAGAGAATATTCAGGGGGGAAAAATGTCGTAAAAGTTTAGCAGCGGATGAAATAGAACGAAGAGGGTGAAGCGTAGAAGATTTTGAAACATTTCAGGCTCCTTGCGCGACGTATAATAAAAATAAAAGGAGAATCTACTTTCTCAGGTGCGTGAAAATCAATCCGCTGGATTTCACAGTTTCACGATTTATTCCAAAACGTACTAAGAAAAAAATGGACAGTTCTGCACGGAAAAATGTTCTGAACAAAAAATAACAATTTTTCCTATTTCTAGAATTTAAAAAATGGTGCGATATACACTGAATTGTTTTTCGAAATGTAAAAAGAGTTCCTAATTATCAATTATTTAATTAAAAAAAAAATAATAATTGAAATAATTGAGTGACATAAATAAAATCATAGAAAAATTTGATTTTTCGTATTTCTCCGCATCGCACATGATCTTATAATTTTTTTTTGTTTAATTTGGCGTGCTACATATTTTTTTTTCAAAAAAAAAATGGGAATATGTGAACAACTGTTGGAGTTTTGTGCTGTGAACTTAATAATCCCAATGGATTGATAATGAGGGTTGTTGAAAAATAGCTGGACTGGTGGCCATTGGAATAACAGAAAAAAAAGCGAATAGAATTGAAGAGATAAAAATATACACGAATGCGAAGTTCGGTGTGTATAAAGATGGTTCACTCTCAATTCGAGAATGTATTCAGGAAGCTTTGGCTGAGCGCCCGTGAAGCAAATAGTATATATAAGCCATTAATGTCGAGGTATATAGGATGCAGCGTGTACGGGGGCGGCGGCGGAATCCGCCCTCCGGAACCTCTTGGCAAAGAGGGGTTAGTATGCTGCAGGAAGCGTGTTTGGGTTGTAGGGGATGGTCTGAAGGTTGGGGACAGCGAGTTGACCATGGGATGGTGCGAGGAAAAACTCGGAGGCTCGGCACCCCTGAAACCATGGAGTCTTTCGTGCTATGCTGGTGGTGGAGCAGTTGATGCCAAATAGGAGGAGGTACACGCGGTGGGGATCACAGCAGGAGGGATGCAGCAAAGCCCGAGGGAAGCAACGAGGGGTCTAGGTCTAGGTTCAGGGGCGGTTGGGTGTCGGGTGGGCGTGCACTTTCATTTTCCTTACGCGCATGCTCGATGCATCAGGCTTGAATACCCGTCTCCCTCTCTCTCGCCACGCGACCCTCACCAACTGAGATGCTTCTCCCGTCACACACATACTCACTCTTGTACAATCCTTAACTGTGTGTGTGTGTATTTTTCGTTCTATCTTCGTGGGTGGTCGTCCGTTCGTGTGTGACATTTCGTGAAAGTTCCATTGGTAGAACCGACCCCATCATCGGCCACCCTCCATCGATCCTGCCTCGAAATTTACAACTTCCTCCAACCACTTGATTCGCCTTTCATAATTAAACGTCCCAACTGATCCTCAGGGTTCTCAGCATTCGCACACTGGGTGAAAGTCTTCTCGAATATAGTTCGCTCTACGAATAGGGGTCACGCATTCTTTGCCTCATTCGGATTCCATCTCCCTCCAGGAAACTCCTTCCGTCCATGTTACCAACAAACAATATGGCGCGATCCTTGCATCATTTTTCCTCCCCAATAATTCACGATAGTCGAGTATCGCGAATCGATTTCACATCCAGACAAATTTTAACAATTATTATTTCATTTTGCTGCGCATTGCAAATTGCATTTAGTATTCAACAAAAAATATTTTGCTTACTCGTAAAAAAATGTTTGTCATTTTTTATGGGCATCGGAAAAATTTTGATTGCAAAAATGAAAGAGCAAGAAACATCCACACAAATTTCCACAACTATTATCGCATTTTGCTGCATTGCAAACTGCATTCAGGATTTAGCAAAAATTATTTTGCTAGATCGTCAAAAAATTATCTCATTTTCTATCGAAATCGAAAAAATGACGATTGGAAAAATGAAAGAACATGAAAAATTCCACGCACGAGACAAATAAAATGTACGCACCGTTTTTTCCGTAATGAAAATCAACCCCCGCGATGATGAATCCTTCTCGGCATATGGATGAGACGTCACCCCATAAAAAAGACTAAAATTCGTCGTTCCATCCTCTCTGGTGCTGTACCATTTCAGGCAGAGTCTCAAATGGGTCGATACTGGAATTGGAATAGCGAAAAAGTTTTTGGCACGTGTAGCGAATGGGTGGATGAGAACGCCACGAAATAAGGAGAAAAGGGGAGGAGAACTACTGGATGGGGGAGGTTGAGGGGGTCGATATGGTACACACGACTCGTCAGGATCGCAAATTACTTCGAAGGGCGTCTCGCTGTAGGACTGTTGCAAATCGATATCGTGTGCGCTCTCTTCACGCACGAATTCCTCGTAACCCCCCCCCCCCCCCCCACCCCCCCCCCCCCCCCCCCCCCCCCCCCCCCCCCCCTCCCCCCCCCCCCCCCCCCCCCCAATATGGAGTTACGTCACCTTAATTTTTGCCAGAAAATATCTCATTATATATCTGGAAGATCCTGGAGCTTAATTGACGCGATCGCGATCAAGTTGACCAAAGGAACTATAGCATTCGACATTCTCCACGTTCATTCACGAGTAATTGAATAAAATCCAATAAATTTTCGAGCGTGCAAAGTTCTTCACATTTTTGCATATAGCCAGAGGTTAAGAATGTTAAGATATTTCAAAAAAATATTTCCGGTCACCACATCTTAATGATTCGATCGAATTTCGAGCTCAAAGTTTTCTGGGGTGTTGAGAAAGCAAGGGATGAAAAAACATCGTGGATCTACCTCGGTGATGAAAAGCAAATACGAATAGACGTTCGTGTACGTGTGCGAATAAGAAACGATGAATTGAAATTGTCCGTTGCGGGCAGTAGTGAAGCGCAAAGTACTTTGAGCTCTTCGACGAATCGCTTATAATAATTGAATACTCTATAAGCGCATTCATGAATTACTGAACTGGTTCGAGGATTCCCATACGGGCGGTACATGCGATAATCGTGAGAGATAACTCGGTTGATTGATAAAGCTGAAGGGCTTTTCCGGAAAGACGTTGAAAAGGAAAGGAAAATAAAAATTCACATACGCCAAAGTCTTTTTTCATAATAAAATATATTCCGATGTTCCTGTCCATGGTGGGAGATGGAAAAACTGAAGTGATGAAACCGCAACTGCCATGATGGATTTTACACGAAAAATCAACAAAATTATGGCATTTTCTCGAACCCGAACGCTCAATTAGTTGGAGGCCCCAAAAAAATCGCCGCTTTTCGTCGAAGAAATATGTGACACATAAAATTTGAGCATCCAATCCAACGGGAAAAAGTGTAGAGAGTCTCTACATCGACTCATTGCAGAACAAACCAATTTCGGCGGTCCAAGTCCCGAGAGGTTTCGTTTTTTCTTCGGTTTTTTTTTTTTTTACTCGATCTCCTGCCCTCAAGCATACCGGATGAATTATTATTTAATACAAGCATTATACGACGCCCACGCTGGCAATACCGCTCTGATACGCCATACTCCGCACTCGTACCCGTACTGCTCCGTTATCCCATCGTAAACATAACGTAATTCATTCCATATACGAAATGAGAGCTACGAGAGAATATAGAACTGGTGCGAGCCCGCCTGACAATAATGGCCCGTTCGCGGTGGTCGCCGTCAGAGATGAGGGGCGCGCGACACATTGCGAGAGGACTTTTGTTCACGTCCGTTAATACATATACTCACACACACACCCATAAATTCATTTATTCTCTAATTTATCTTGCTTGCAAATACATAAACTTCACAAATCGTGGATAACGAATATTTTTATCTAAATACACTATCAAATCTCGAAATCGACATTCTTGCTCCATCTTATTTTCCATTTTCACTAATTCATCCAGTCATTTACGAGGCGAGTTGCGTGTAATTCATGCTCGAGATCATTTCCATAGACATCTCGATAATGATACGAAAATTTTTATTGCCAAAACTCGTGCGCCGATTTATCTCGACCTGATGTCGAAATCCCGCGTGGCAGATTCCGCTTTCGTGAATCGTCCCGAACGCCGACGCACTGACGTTCGCAACTTTGGGATCCAACGAAAAATTCGATTTTCTATTCATTTTTTGTTCAATTTTGAAAATCATTTTTGTATCGATTTTCTCTTTGGATGTGATAAAAAAATGGTTCTCTTTTCTTGGATAGATACTTAATAATGATCGTGGGATCTGGTCAATTACAACGATGCAAACTTCAGCATCGTACACCGAGAGAACATCTTATTTATAGTAATAAAAATATATTTAGTTGGTACTTTTACTCAAACATTCATTAACTGTTAAAAAATTTGTTAATGGTCAAAAAATATCTTTAATATCACGATCAAATTTCATAGGCACAGTATTTCCTTGAAGATAATGATTTGTTCGATCGCTTGTATTTCCCTTAACTCAGTGGATGTTTATGTTCATCAATTTCATTTGCTGTCAAGAAAGGTCATGTTTTATCAAATTATTCGTTTATCAACTATTAACAAATGTTCATTTCAGGCAATCGCGAGAGGCTCAAATAAATGTTCAAAGTTCAAAAACATTCATTTCGTTGTATCCAATTGTACAGTTATTAGCAGTTAACAAATCCTGGTACATAAAAATAAATCGTTTCCTCAGTGTCCAAAACATTGATTGGGCGGAATCGATAAGTATTTTTTTCGAACATATGATTTGAAGGTCACGATTTTTCCTGTATAGGATCGATCGAGCTCCACGTATAATTGATGAATTTGCGGGTTTTCTTATTTAGTAGAATTTTCATCTTCGTTTATTTTAATTTTTGCTCATACCGCGTTGTCCTGCACATGCAACGACAACCTGTTTTCTTGTGAAAAAAACTGTCGCACGAGTGTAATTCATATTGTGCCTCTGTAAATTTGTGTATTTGTAAAATCCCCGAATTTTTCTATGGACAAGAGTCAAAAAAAGAATGGATATATTTCTCCTGTTTTGATAAGGGCACAAAAAGTTAGCGGAAAGAGTCAGTCGAACGAGTTATCTCGAGAGCTCTCTCATGTCTAGTCTCTGTGTATCCTGGGAAAATATTCGCATGACTTCGTGGCCAAGCGATATTCGCAATAAAATAAAAATACATGTGGTTCTCGATCTATTTCGGAACATCGAAACCGTAACGCTGCCTTGTGCGTTCCTCATATATTCTTACAAAAAAAAAAGCACGGTTGAGATATATATGTGTAGAGAATTTTCGCCATTTCTAAAGCTACAACTATCACAGTCCCCTTAAAATCATTATCGTTATCTAAACAGAAGACAACGACGAAATTATGAACATATTTTTATCTTCGCTTTCCCTGTCGTGCCGCACCGAGATTGTACGCCACACATTTACACATGTATGATATATTCTCGTGGAGGAAAAGGGCGTCGGTAGCATAATTTGACTTGCAAAGTGATAGGAGCAGTCCCATTTTTTATGGTTATGAGTTAAATAAATGTATCGTCACTCCACAAACGTGATATGATTAGGCTCTCTTTGGCTCTTCTCTCGGTGCCTCAGTTCGCTAGACTGAATGGCGAGGCTTTGGAGTATGAGGAAACTTAGATAGGAGCGTGTGTGAGGTCAGTGATCATATGGCGACCATAAGCTTGAGTCTTGATAAAAAAAAAGGGGAGACGAATATTCCGAATCCACGTCTCTAGCGATTTCGTTCAAAAATTCAATCATTTTTCGCATCGATCGAACTCGTACACTGCATTTTTTTTTGTTCGTTCATAATGGAGATCCGACCAGAGAGATAAAAAATGAAAATATTTTGTAAATTTTGAAATATTTCTCTTGGCTTTCGGTGAGCTTCTTTTTCACGATCACTCGAGTCTCTAAAAATGATAAGAACACTCACAGCGAATAAATTTGATGGGAATCTCGACAAAAATGTTTGACGATTAAATCTCGTGATCAAATCAACTAGTTTTAACATTTTTTTACAAGTTACGTTTATTTTTTAATTCGTGCTCGCACACTTCAGAGAGAATGATCTTTCGGAAGAAAAAAGAATGGAGGTGCCTAGGGATTAAGGTAATTAAGTAATCTTTGTTAACTTTGGACCAAACTGTACACGTGTCACAACTGTCTTCCATGTTCTTCTGGTATATATCAAGTTGAAATAGTATTTCGTCTATCTCTGGAACGTTAGAGACCCGCAAACCTCGTTATTCAGCTATCTATCGATATATTCGTAGCGTATCTCAACGCGAATGCGTAAACTCAGCTGGATACGTTGACCCCCGTTAGGTTACGCAACTACTGCAAGTTTAATATACACATGGATGTGCATTTTTATTCTCAATGTTGATAATGTCGATTTATCTTTCATTTTATTAATCAATTGCACTACAGAAGCACAATTCTTGGTCGCAATCTACAAATATCAACACGCTTCTTGCTATCGATATTCTCACACTGAGAAAACAGTTTATTTAGAATAAAGAAATATATTCAGTTGGTACCTTCACTCAAACATTCATTAACTGTTACTACATTTTTTAATGGTCAAGAAATATCTTTGTTATCACGAGCAAATTTCAATTTCCTTGAAGATAATGTTTCGTTCGATCGCTTTTATTCCCCTCAACTCAGTAGATGTGTATGGTCAACAAATTCATTTGCTATCAAGAGAGGTTACGTTTTATCAAATGATTCATTTATTAACTATTAACAAATGTTTATTTTAGGTAAAACCGAGAGGCTGAAATAAATGATTAACTGTCCGAAAACATTTATTTCGCCGTATCCATCTTTACATTCGTTAGCAGTTAATAAATCCTGGTACATATATGAATAAACCCTTTTCTTAGTGCGCTTTCACAGATTCATGGAAAATCGAAAAGTTTGTTGAGACATCGTATGGAAACATTCAAATGCCGTTGAATCGTGGATGGTGAAAAAGATACAGAAGCGTCAATAGAAAAAAAAATGCGTATTCTTCAGCGCAGGAGAGTGCAATAAAAACTTTGAGTAAGATTGAGATGGCAGTGATCGGATGGATATAAAAATGGACCATAAAATGGGATGCGAAAATTTGTCAGAAACGCAACAAATTGAATGAATTTTCAATGATTCTTTTTCACTTCATGGAAATTCCAAAAATGGGTTAGAAATTATTTCGGTTTATTAGTCGTCGACGGGATATTTGTAAGTAATTGATTAACTTTTTTTTTTATGAACAATAGAATGATGTTGTTTCTGCTTAATTGATCCAGTCCATACGACATAAGTTCATCGTCAAGTTTGAGACTGCAATTTGATTGAATAGATGCCAGGGTCAATGATTCATTTGACATTGTGGATCAAATATTAAAGCATTCGATTTTTATCCGACGATCTCTATCCGGTGGGCATGATCAATAGTCATAGTGAATTAATAAGTGCCATCCTGGTAAATTTAATTTAATTACTTGGCATAAGAAAGTAATGGGGGGAGTCTCTTGATGATTCGCCAGACATTCCCTTGAGTTTGTCTCAATCTTGAAATTAATAAAAATAATTGGTAGACTGTATGAAAATTGTGACTACGAGCCGAAAAACGTCGCTGTACAATAATTCAACGTAAATTTCCTTGGACAATTTCACGGGGTGAAATTGATGGGATATATCTGATTAGTACCTCGTTCACAACGATCCCCGATAAAATATGTAAAAGGGTTGGTGTCCAGTATTTATAAACACGTAATCGTGGATTTCCGAACGACAATCATATGTTAATTGTTTGTTTCAACAATTAATTAGCAATAAAAATTCAAATGTAATTTATTTAAACTAAAAAAAGTTTTCAACCATGTCACAATTTATTTTTGATTGCAATCACGCATTGCCTTTTGATAATTACTTCATTTAGTCGTAATCATTTATGCAAAAAGTTGTTAAACATGATTTAAATTCATACATTGAATAAAGCCGACTCCTGGATAGTCGGGAGGTTCGCCCCATGAATTGGTCGAACGAATCGACAACTGGCTCCGAAAAACCGTTGATCAAAATGTCAAACTTTACCTTCGGATAACCGTAAATGGAGCCGAGTATTGGAATAAAAAATAAAAAACAAAAATAAAATAAGACACAACTTTTTATGGAAATAAAATTCTTCATAAAGACTTAGGGATCGTTTCGAATTGTGTGAAACAAGATTGCCAAGATACGAGACTTATTCTTCGAAATACACCTTCGATGGCAATGATTTCATATCCTCGTTGTTAGGCGCGGCTGTTTTTTCTCTGTGAAAGGGAGTCGTAGAACTGTTGAATGCAAATTCACTCCATAAGCCTCTGGGAAGTATAATTTTGGGTGAATTCGATATCAATGAAAAAAATTCAAAATAAATGTTAAACGACTCGCCGTTCAAGTAGAAATAATACATTTTTCAATTAACCAGCAGAAGTAAAAGCTTGATGTAGAATATTACAAAAATACCGCGCTCCAATTAATATTTCGAAAACTGAAACGACCACTCGCATATCAATTATGTACAGTTCTCGTATAAATGATCTTGGGAAAATGATAGCGATTATTAAAGTTGAAAGAGTTTATTTGCGTATAAAACGATTCAACACTCTCCACGTTATCTCTGTAAATATTTAATTTCCCATAACTTTTTTTTGTTTTTATTTTTTGCTCATATTCATTTAGTACACGTCGTTTTTATGGAACTCTGAAAATAATATAGAGTTTGCGAGGTGAGCTCTCGCCTCGTGTTTACTTAAGAGATCGTAGAAGAGAACCCGTTTGATTTAGGCCTTTCATCACGTGCAACGACGCCACTATTATTACAACTCATTGCTCTCGGAACTCAACCCAGAGATATGTGTATGGCAATACGTTGTGTGAATGATTCTCAAACACGCATGCATTCACGTTGGCTGGTAAATACTCAGCTATGAAATACGTGTTTGCGAACTTGATCGGCTTATGCACACGAGGCCATCGTGATCGGTGACAGCGACGACTACAGAATTAAACTCTACGAGCAATTAAAAGCATCGTCTGCACCAATAACACACCGAGCCAATGCAACGCGATCGCTTTTTCAAAAAAATCTCCTGCATTCCTCTTTCGGTGGAACTGGCTCTTCATAAAAATTATTGTTAACTCGAATTCTCTTCCTCGTAATAAATCAATTGACGAAAAAGCCAAAAGGCTAATGGCATTGCGATAAACTGTAGCCATTTTATTCACACGTGACATACGCACTGTATGTATTCCAGCTACGGTATCGACGATACGGTTAATTTTCATTTTTTTAAATTATTCATGTATTCATTATTTTATTATTATTATTATTTATTACTTACTTTTTTTTATTGACGCCGAAACATCAAACATCCGAACTCTCACTGATATGAGAGGTGACAATAAGCAATACAATAACATTACGGATTCGAAAAAAAAAAACTAACAGTGATAAAAATCGGGGAATATTATCGAACTTGGTAAACGCCTTAATGAGTGAAAATAAATTTCGATGTCGCTTCAGAGGTTCTGGATCATCACACGACCGATAAATAGAGTGTCACAATCCGAATCCGTCCAAGTTATGCTTTTGTGAATAATTTGAGTGTCAACCTTCTACAACAACAATTATCGACGTTTTATACATTTCAACGGGATACAAGAATAATCGGTACAGAAATCTTACAAGGTGATTTGCAGTGAGACGAATGAAATGCGTTACTCATTTCGGGATTTGGTTATGAACGAATAAAACGGACCGTCGTTCGGGTTTTGGCTTTTAAACAGATTTGGAAATTATTCGAGATTCCGAGTCCAGATTGATCTTTCGGGTCCAAACATTTTTTTCTTTTTTTGGTCGTAGGATTCACTCGAACTGCAAGAATAATAGTTTCAAATTCGTATATGTGTTTATGCATTCTGGTTCGGCCATAGAGGAAGAGAGGGAGAAAGAGAGAGAGAGAGAGAGAGAGATTCGAACGACAGTAGGATCCATTCTGCGATGTCAAGCGCCGGCAGTGCATTGACCACGTCGGTGTTAGAGATTAGATATCGCAAAAACGGGGCTTTGCCACGAGAGTACCGAGCTCGCGATTAGATATGACCTCGATTAGGCTTGCGGAACAATGACCCACGAAAGAGTAGCGAATGCGACGAAGCAAATACTAGACATTCGCGTTTGTCCTGCGCTGCCATAGCATATCAGTACAATCGTAAAATCCGACCAACATTCACGTACGACTATAAGCCGCTGCCGCGTCTTTTGATAGGGATAGAAAGAAACCCACTGTTGTTGAAAACTCACGCACAACGATGGCCGGAAAACCGAATTTCAACAATTTCAGTTGCTGTTTTCAAAAACGATTCAACGGGCCCATTGAATTAAGCAAATTTTCGTTGCGTATAGCTTCGTCGAGCGATAGCAAAGTTTTATTGGTGCAGTACAAAATGCACCAAAACATGACGCGAAATAATACATCGTCATTGGCGGGAATTATGTCAGTCAAAGTATTTCCGCATGCATGGGAGAGACTAATTAACTGACGATTCATTATTTTTGTCAATTTACAGTAGACTCACTAATGAATCAAATTAATCTGTAGACATATCACGCTCCCTTTGAGGTCACGCACTCACCAAAGAAGTGCAAATTTGCACTTCGAATTTTCAAAACTTTGTATTTCTTCGATGAATTCATTAAATAAATCTTGAAACCATACTTTTTAGGGGTCAAATATCCTGAGTAATCGATTGCAATGATTTTGGAAATTGAAAAATAAAATTTTATTGTCGAAAAGTGGCCAAATTGGAGGAATAAATTTTGAAAATCTGTTACACTTGAAATTTTCGTGGGTGCAAATTTGCACCAGTGTGGGGTCTACGGGTTAATCCAAGTGCCATGACGATAACTCATCATTATCAGCGGCAAGGATCTGCTATTTTTAGATTCTTGTATTTGTGGCTTAAAATTTGAATGAGGTCCTAGAAAAGTCGATCGGCAAATATATTCATATAAAATATTCAACACATCCTCATGTACACGAACGTGTTATCGTGTCTCGGTATATAAGGCAGAAAAATAATCTTCGTTCAATCATGCGTTTCCAATAATACAGCAACGTAAAAAGTCTGCCCGTATTTCATCGCGTGTGCCAACGAAACTCATGCTAGACATCGATCGCGAATGAAACCGTAGAAATTTACCGGGTTAAAATAAAAAAAAAAAAAAAAAAAAATGGAAAAAACCGCACGTGAAGCCTTTCGGGAAACAAGGGCTGACGAGAACTTCAACCCTTGTGAGCCGTCTTACCGACAATACCGACCCTCTTCTCTGACTCATGCAGCTCGCAACGTTCAGTCTTTGCGACCGAAAAACTGCGAGACACATTTTTGGAATGTCATTTAGTTGCTAAATGCCGAGAGCTGGACGGATTAATTATCGATCGTTCATTATTCCGACCACAAACTGTCACCTGAAAAACCATCTCAATATTTATTTTTGTCTCCTTTCAGGGCTTTAACAAAATGCATTAAAATCTGAATGCACATTATGTGAAAAATATATAATGTTTTTTTTTTCTCGATCACCATCGGTTATGGCCGATCGTTAAATTCTTCCTGGATTTTCCAATTGTGCGTCGGTACGCTGCGGTGTGCACACATAATAATGTAAGGGATATTACGATCAGAACAGAAAAAAGGTCCACACACCGGTCATATCGAAACACCATCTCTTTTACTTCGTTCTCTCGCGCTCGCTCTTCCCTACTTTTTCTCTCTGTCTGTCACAGGGTCGTTAAATTGTTACTGAATTTTTCCAACGATATGCTTGCGCCTGCAAATATCAGGCGAGAAAAAACGAGGCTCTACATATATAGTAAATAGTATTACTTGCGAGGTCTGGGCTGAGGTCTGCGTGCTTTCGCACGGTCTCACGTAGATAAAGGGAGGGTACGCACGAATTTTACGAGCTCGTAAAAGTTGCTGTATATATCTGTATAGGGGTTACTGCATTATATACATCGCTATATACAATTGTATATATAGTTTGTCGCGCTGCTTCCATCACCATGGGTGGAACATTCTCTCCGATTCATCCTCGATTTTTCGTTTTCACCCCTCACTATTTTATACCGACCATATTCGGTTTCTTCTTTTCATACATTTATTATCTTCAACTTTAATTCTCTGCCGCAAACTTTTTTTTGTTACCCCGAGTTACGAGATATTGTGAATATCATTTTATTTCTTCGTACGATTCATCGCTGTATAAAATAAAATTGCAGCTTCTCTACTGACCTTTTCCGACTCTTTTTTTTCCTCCGCCGTTTTACGCTCGTGTTGTGTGTTCTACAACTTTTTAACATTTTTTACCGAGTCCAAAGAAATAATTAATGGATAAAAGTCAAGAATTGGCACTTGGAGATTCGAATTATTTATTTCTTCGTGTTTTTTATTTTCCATTATTTAGGAGACATGCCGAAAATAATTGTGAAACACTTTTAATAGAAATCCAAATGATCCGAAGTCCCCGAATTCGAGTGTGAATCGATTTCGGCTTTCGCTGTGCATAAAAATCCTATTATATGGTTTTTACTTAGTTGATCATCCGGAGGTTCAGTTTCACTGGATTTATAATTAATACATGTGATTTATACGACATTTATATAATTCATTTATGCATGGCTTATGGATACAAATATATATGTATATGGACATGGAAGTCGTGAGAATTTGAACCGCAAGCCACGAGTCTTGCGAAACTGCGGCGACACACAGCATCCGAGACGTCGAGGAGCTTGTTTTGGTTATTGAAACTAGGCCAACGGTTCATTGACCGGTTTCTCTGGCCCCTTCCACACTATTTTTTTGCCTCTTTCTCTTCGCACGCATCAGGCATCTTACTCGCACCGCGATATTAATCTTTCGTACTCGCGTGCCCGAACTATGGCGTGTTTTAACACGTGGCAAAAAACAGTCTGCCACAAACCGGCAAATACCAAAAAATACCGACGCAAACTTATCCGATTACATTTTTTTCAAATCCATCGTCATTAAGTTTATTTTTTTAATCGAATTAAATGCTCCGTCCCTACGGCGTCATTTCTTGGAAGATTCTCTACGAATTTTGTACAGGCGACTCCAATCAGATAAACGAAATGTTTAATAAATAAATTGGCATCATGATTTTTTATTAATATGCCCGGACCGACGTTGACGACGGATATTCGTCGTGTAGAAAAAATCCTGAACACCAGATTAAGCGCTCGTGCCCAAAATAATCTTCAAAATTATACCAATAATTTTATTCAATTAATCAGACGTGAATCTATCGATCGCAATATTTTCTCAAGCCAATAAACTGAGAAAACGATTCATTTATATGTAACAGGATTTGTTAACTGCTAACAAATGCAAAGTTGGATACAGCGAAATAAATGTTTTTGAACATTTAATGGATCATTTATTTGAGCCTCTCGCGATTGTCTGAAATAAACATTCGTTAATAGTTAATAAATGGATCATTGGATAATAGGTAACCTTTGTTGATAGCAAATGAATTTGGGGACCATAAACATCTACTGAGTTAAGGGGAAATAAAAGGGATCGAACAAATCATTATTTTCATGGAAATGCAATGCCTATGAAATTTCATCGTGATAACAAAGATATTTTTTGACCATTAACAAATTTTGTAACAGTTAATAAATTTTCGCGTAAAAGTACTATCTAAATATATTTATTCATTGTAAATAAACTGTTTTCTTAGTGGAGCCAGCATCGCAAATATATAAAAATTTCTTCAAGCCAACCATATCAAAGAGTATCAAAAGGTTACGACTCCTATGATACCGGAGCCAAAATAGAAAAGGTCCGTTTTTTGGTACTTTTGAAACTATACGGTCGAGTTCCTATTCCTTGTTGAATCAATTCGAAACGAGTTGGGTAAAATACCCGCGCAATATCATCAGAAGCTTGCCTTTGAATTCACGCTCGAACAAGTATGTTCCTTTCGGCGAGGTTCAACCGTCAATCGCAATGTGTCTTCTCCTCGTTGAGCGCGCATCTTTTCCTTATATTGTTCTCCGATCAAGGGCGTTCGAGCGCATTGATGGAAAGCCTGCTGTGCGAATTCACGTCTTTCACTCTGTCCCTTAGTTCTCATCCCGCGTGAACAGACTCTGCTCGTGGAAAATCGTTACATATAAAGATCTTTCTCTCTCTCTCTCTCTTTATATATATATATATATATATATATATATACAAAATATACGACCAACACAAGCACTACGGTAAAAGGGTCATAATCGCATTAGCGAGACTGCGAAGTGCGTCGAGGCGTTGTACGCGAATCTTCGCAGTACAGATATACGTGACAATTCACTGATGGCGCGTACACAAAACTGTAGTCACTATTTGAATGGAACACACTCACAAATATATTTGAAAAACTCGGTAAATAAATGCAGATTGAAAAAAAAAATACGTTCATGCACGTACGCCAATAATGAATCGTGAATGGGAACAAAAAAGAATAGAATTTCGAATTGAAAATAAAAATTCATCGATCGGTGAAGTTTGGGGAAATTCCAATTTCGGAAACTTTAGAATTTATGCAGGTTTCTATATTGTTATGAATTATTTCCATAATCAAATGAAGGAAAATTTCTTGAATGTAAATAATCGTGAATCGTGAATATTCGCGATTTTTTTTCATCAAGCTTCCCGCAGAACTCGTAGATTTTTTTCCAAAAATTGATGAAATTTAATTCCTCATTATTCCCAAACAACCTGCAGAATGGCCGAATATTGTGGAGTAAATATTTTTAATACACGTAACGTGGATATTTATAAGGGAAAAAAAAAAATCATTTCGTTCGTCAATAAACGTTCGATGGCGTTGAGAGCCGGAAGAAAAGTTACAGCCTCACGTGACTCGAGACTCCAAAGCTTGTTGAAGAAAAAGACGGTCGAGTCAGGTCAAAAAATGTAAATGGAAGTTCCAAGCGTGTCGTTATTAATTTACGAAAAAAAAAAAAATATTGGGCAGTCACTTTTTGTTCGGCTGCCGTTTTTATCGATTCATCAAGGCGATTGAAAATATTCAACAATTTCGTGGTGAACGCTATTGACTTTGAATCAAATCCCGAGGATTACAATTCCACATATTTTCAATAACATAACTTTGGGCTGTCGAAACCTACGCACAGATCAAAGAAAACTGGTTCCTTTTTTTCGGAAAGGTATCGACGTCACGAGCCCAGACGCTTATTGAGGGTCGAAGCCCTTGTTTTTTTTCTAGAAATATATATCGTCGCTCGTTTTTTGACTTTAATAGCCTTTCTACCCACCGTTTTCCTTTCCCATTGCCAAGTTCTTTATCGCATCTAATCCAAAGAACCCTTTTCATCTCTACTTCATTCCAGGTCCATGCAAAGTTTCTCGCCGTTTTCGATCTTGCATGTCTCTTGCGATACCCAAATCATTTTACACTCGGAGCAGGGGGTTCGGTTCGAGTTTTCGGAGTATTTCATATGCATCCCTGGATCTATAGGTACTTTATAGACGTTGCATGCATGAAACAATACCTGAGGGTTTTATCGATTGGCAAAGGCGGAGTGGATTTTCGCGTGTTTTTCTCGAGACCAAAAAAAAAAATAGACAAGAAATGGAGAAAAGGCCAAATTACGATGTACGTACTTTGTGAGTGAGAAGCGGACGGGTGTGGAGAAAGATTGCAAAAAAGCCAGAATTGGATCAGAAAAGAGGAGGAAAAAATCGAGAGCCTTACTAAACTGAAAAAAGCGGTACAAACCCTCGTCATAAATAACGAGAAGGATGGCGAAAGATGAAAAGAAGAGAAGTGCAGAAACAGAGCGAGAAACAAGTTGAAAAAAAAAATGGGAAAAAGGAAGAACGACGAAAGAAATAATGAAAGGAGATCAGGGGAGCGCGAGAGAGAAAGAGAAAGAGGGAAAAAGAGACTCGGCATGTCTCCGGTCCAAGAGATACGAGAGTGAATCGGTTGTTCTCGTCTGGTCGACCGCAACGGGTGGTATTGCCTTCTACGGTTCGACCGATTTTTATGTAACTTCGTTCGGCTTTGCGAGGCCCAGTAAATAAAAAAAAATAACAGATAGAAAACAAGTATCAGCGAGAACGGTACAACATCGCCCGAATGAGGCCGAATCTTGTGCTCAGTCGTTGGCGACTGATCATGGTGATGTAATGTGACATCACCCATCCATTGAAAACGGGCCTTATAGCGGACGCGAAGAAATGCCGATGAGGGGCCCCGAAGGGCTAATAATCGTGACTTTTCGATTGTAAACAAAAAGTGCATAAGATTGAAACTAATATAAGAGGAAAATTCTCGGGGATTGACGGTCGAGGAAGGGTGAAGTAGGTCAACACGTGGGACGTTCGATAAAACGAAATTCTATAGATTTTGTCGGCACAGATCGAACAGCGATAACTCAAATTTCGTATTTTCAGATTTGCCGCTCAGCATACAGACACTTTTGACTTGATTTCAGTTTAAAGTCAAAATTTTCAAATTTCAAATTGGTTTCATGGATTATATTCAATATTGAGTTTTATAGTTTCTTGCCATTTTAGTGGCGACGCCCAGAGCAGAGAAAAACTGAGCCCCAAATTTAAATCAGCAAAATGACAATTTTTTTTCAATCCTTTTTCATTTTCTTAGTCGCAGCGACTCCAACATGCACTCTTTCTACTTCTGCACCCAGTCGGCCTCATTTTCCATCAATAATTGTGACACCTTTGATTGAAAAGTACGAAAGAGTGGTTGGAAACAAATGACAGGAGATCAAGGAGTGCAACATGTTGTAGATATCGGAGCACGCTTTCAATCGCTTGTAATTACGTGTTATGTCGACACGAGCGATAAAATGATGCGTGGGAGCTTTTGTATGATGCAGCTAAGGTGTGCCAGTGGATTCTACCCGATGACATATTTTGAGTAAAATACAAAAATACGTGAATCTAAAAATAGCAACTCCTTGCCGCTGATAATGATGAGTTATCGTTATCGCACTTGGATTAGACCATAGGAACGACACTGGTGTAAATTTGTACTGACGAAAATGTCAAGTATAACAGATTTTCAAAATTTATTTCGTCAATTTGGCCACTTTTTGACGATTAAATTTCATTTTTCAATTTTAAAAATTTTTGCAATCGATTTCTCAGGGCATCTTACCCCTAAAAAGTATGGTTTCAGGGATAATTTCATGCATTCATCGAAGAAATACAAAGTTTTGAAAATTCGACGTGCAAATTTGTTCCAGTGTGGTTAGTGCCTGACCTCAAAGGGACTGTGGTGTCTACGGGTTGAGTCGGACTATTTTATACTTCGGACAATATCTTCCACTGCTTGAGAAGGTTAAACTCTTTCGGTGAGCTCGAACTTTGGATTCCAACCCATATAGCTATATGCTCGAATGCATAATCAAATTCCGAAAAAAGGTCATCGAATCGGAGCATTCTTTCGTTTTATTTACATACGGCACATGCAAATGAAAACAAACAATAAAAAATCGTTTTCAAACAGTCAAATAGTTCCCATGCGCGAATATATGGGAAATAAAAAATGATGGACGATATTTTGTGGTCGTGCAAGGACCTTTACGATGAAACATATAGCATGACGATGTGAAAAATGTGGACGTGCACACGAACCGCAAGATTGAAAAGAATCGATACTATTGAGGCAAAGACGCATCGTCATTCTCATGAAATTTAATGCAGAGAATGAATCAGAAAGACGCGACAGAACAAAAAGAACCTGCTACAACAACTACGTGCAAATTGTAATAAACCGGACCTTTTTTTCCTCCAATCTGAACAGCGTCAATCAATTCAATGTGCTCAATATATATTTACTACAAAAGAAATTGTCTAGCAGATATTGTGATCGATATATTGCTCAGGAGAATGTTCAAGTCAACCAAAGAGATTGATCGTTTTTGCTGGCCTCTCCTAACTAATGATCAGCTAGTTAACGTTACTGAAAAAATCACGACGTATTGTGCGACGATGTGGCCTCATTTACGGCTGACGCACTGTCCAACGAAAAAATTCTTCTTTTTACGAGCTTTTTTCACGTTGAATTTGTATTATAAAGAAATAGATCAATCAATTTAACGAAAAAGGGTCATCAACGGGTCAGAAGTGCCGCCGCTCATTTTCACGTCGACGAAAACCAAAAGAGATAGTGCGCAATCGAGTTTGAATCATAAAATTCATCACACGTCATGAAAATTCAGCCCCACCACGATCGAGCCCCTTCCCTTTCGCAAAACTGCATGTGTGTGCGAACTCTGGATTGGCAGGAGTTCCACACCTGGAAAGACTAGTGATTATCCTTCTTTTGAATTCACATTCCCGAAGCTCCACGCCCTATTTGGACCTTCGCGGCAGTTCCTCTTTCGATTCCTTGGCTCGCGTGCAATTTTTGAGAGTTCCCTCGATGGACCAAATCCGTGCAAAGTTAAATCCGTTCGGAGACTCGAGGAGAACCAGAATCGACGTATTTCTTCGAAGTGCGCAGAAAAAATCTCCTCATTCGCGAACAAATTCTAGGGAAGAAGCATCAGCAGGTTCGTTGAAAATCGACGTTACAGATAATGGAATGTGATGCTGTACGGAGGTCGTAGAGTCGCGAAATAACAATCCCTGTCTGGAAGCTAATGATAGCTTCTTAATAACGTACTTCGTAGATCGTGGTACGTTTGCGAAGGCGGCAAAGTTTGTTCGAGCGGAATAAGCAATAGAAACGTGACGGTTTGCTGATTTTGCTTCTGAGAGACACAAAGAGAATGAGAGGAATAGAATGAAGTGTGTATGAACACTCGAGCAATGGTGATTATCGTTGAACGTAGGCGTTTTAGAAACGATGAGAATCCCTCTCCGAGAGTTTCCAATGTGTAACTGTGTGCTCAAGTATATCGTGCTTCACGTAAGCGAATATAATCTTGTTGAACGCGTGGACGTTTTATGTATCAGGTTTGCCGGGTATCTCGAGCCAAAGGTGACTGAAGACATGTTATTCGGATTCCCGATACACATTTCTTTACACACAGTGCGAATGATACATTCTCATCAAATATCCTATGGAGTGCAGAGGTCGAAAGAACCAAAGAATTTTTTTTCATATTTCCCTCCACCGACGTTTTCAAAAATGTTTTTCTTCAACCCACGACCATTGGTTGGTGGTCCTTGGTAACGACATATTCGGTGGTTCCGGATAAATATCGAATATTCTCTTTGATGGGGAACCGGAATGACGTTGAAGTTTGCATCGTTGGAATGCAACGAAATCATTCTTTTTTTTTTTTAAAGCTCCCTGTCCTAATTGAGCATTTTATTGTAATGATAAAAAACGATCAGTTTGTGCCCCCAGAAAAATCTATTGGCTCAAAAAATTTGGATTATTTCAAAAATTAAATAAATCGTCAATAAAAATAAATGTTTTTCGTTGCATTGCAATGTTGCAAACTTCAATACCATGAAACGGACAGGGAGAAAATTCGAAATGTGCCTTTTGACCTACTATACATTTTGTGTTAATATATTTTTGTGTTGGCTCTGAAATTCTTATTCTGAATGGAGTCTCGAGGCAGTTTCTACAAATTGTTCACCTTATATAGAAAAATGGTAAACGCTCGTGAATTTTCGAGAAGTAATTCCCGAAAATAAAGCGAAGAAAAATAAATTTTTAGTCTCTTTACGCGAGGCTCAATAAATTTTTGTCCTTGTTGAGGAATTTCGTATCGATCAATTTGGCGGATCAGTTGAGTTTCAAATTTCTAGATATTGAAGCACGTGTGGCAAAATAGCGAGACCGGACGAGCTCCGAGAGCGGTAAATCGGAGTTAATCGAGCGTAAAGCGAAGATCTCTGGCGTATATGCACGACCGGTTTGTATTAATTGGTCGCGGGTGTGCAAGCGTGGATCTCCAGATCATGGAAGATCGAGGCTAGTCGTAAATCGTGGAGAGGCGATAAAAGAAAGCCACATGAGAGCCCAGTGTATTATTATTCGATGGTTATAAGTTTCGGGCCCAAGAACATACGACGAGAATGGAGAGAAGAATCGTCCCCGTTAAATCACATAAATATCATGTAATATCGATCGACCACCGCACCACCGACTATTCACGACCGAAATTATATCCCCTAGCTTTGGAAAAGTGGATCTTGGACCATTTCCAAATGGGAGGGCGCACATTCGGATTTCATACTCCAACCAGCCCAAGAAAATCTCTTCTTATTTCTTTTATTCCTTATGTCCACTCTCTTCTCTCGTTATATATGACCCAGCCATACTCTTTGTAAAAATGATTACACGCCCCCTTCTCCCTTCCTTGTTTTCCAAATGGTATTCCGCCATAAAGATGTCCAAAAATGCGTCTCATTCGCGGTGAAGATCCACAGTCGAGAGTTCTGAGACATCGCGCTCGTGTCTCGTGCACACATGTACATCGGAATTGGTCTCATTAATCGTAACAACGTTACGATTAACAAGAACGTATGTTATTACGACGAAACGATCCGAAGGGTTTGAACTTCAAATGTTTCAAATGATTTCAAATGAAATGGTAAAAAAATCTCGTCTTGTTTTTTTTATTTTTTTATTTTGTTATTTTCAATTTGAGAAATCGATCAATTCGATTTCTTTTGAAATAAGTCTCTTCTTCGTTCGGAGAAATGTTTCACATGCTGTGCGAAGAACAAAGGTACTAGATTTAGCGCAAAGATTCTCATTCATACCTGAAATACATTGGCCTATCCGTCGGACATCGTACTTCGCCGCAGGGACTTCATCCCGCTCACGAACTGCATATTTTTATTTGTGAAGAAGTTGGTACATTGTATAAGTATACTTGGATGATAGAGCCTAAAATATTGTTGTAATTTCCGAGATAAATACGTCGGGATGTCAAAAGATACAGCCGGGAGGCGTGTCTGGTATATAAAAATAAGCGATTGTCCTCGGTGAATTCTCCTTCATGTGCTTGTAGCGCAATCGCACGAAAAGCCGAGTGCAACGTATTCGTTGAATTTTATACGAGCATTAAAAATGTTAATCGTGAAAGTGTTGAAAAGAGACAATCAAACTTGTACGTTATAACGAAAATCGGCGTGAGTTTCGTTTACGACTTGTTTCTCCATCTTTTATTCACCGCGTTGCATTTCACGCATTCCATTTTATTCATTCGCGCTATATCGACGGCGATCCTCACATCGTACGCGCGCTTGACCACTCCACGCAACAAAACGTGTATCAGGCAGTGATTCATTCGGACTGCAAGGCAAGACAAAAATATACAACGCGCATCACGCGCTTCACGAATATATATGCGCCCGCTCAATAGTGACTCGATTAATTTTGTTTCACTTCTTATTGTCTCTGCTACGTTCTTATTGTCCGGAAACGCATACATACATATGGCCTTGTGGAATATATTGATGGAATATTCGCCAATCATTGGATTGAACTCGAAATGCACGGGAAGTACGCGATTAATTAACTGTATCAATCGAGGTGATCATGAAATTTTGAATTGAATTTTATCTGAATTTGCGTTTTGTTTGATTTTGAATTTTATTTGATTTTGAATTGTATTTTATATTGTGAATTTTATTTGATTTTGGATTTTATTTTATTTTGAATTATATTTGATTTTCCATTTTATTTGCTTTGCATTTTATTTGATTTTGCATTTCATTTGATTTTGGATTTTATCTGATTTTGGATTTTATTTGATTTTGAATTTTATTTGATTTTGAATTTTATTTGATTTTGAATTTTATTTGATTTTGGATTTCATTTGATTTTGAATTATATTTGATTTTGCATTCCAGTTGCTTTGCATTTTATTTTATTTTGAATTTCATTCGATTTTGAATTTTATTTGATTCTGAATTTTATTTTATTTTACTTTTATTCGATTTTGCATTTTATTAGTGTAAGTTAAAAGATAAACGAGCGATGTCGTTTCCCCAATTTGATTGAGAAAAAAATTGAATGAATCAGAACAAGTGCTCTGTAAAAATAAATATTTTTGTGTTGGTGTCCAGTCGAGTAACGTTCGAGTCTAATGTATAATGCATAATTGAAATAAGCATCGGTGGTGGCTTGAAATATGTTGTGCCAGATCATAAAGTGGCTTTTATTTGAACCTTAGCCTCTCCGTTGAACGACCGTGAATGAAAAAAAAAACATCCGACGGACCAAAAACACACACTTCATCGTTTGGAAACGTACGTACATATGGGACTGAGAATATTTTGTGTCGAAACGATACTCATAAAAAGTTGAATTGCGACTCCATAGAAAATTACTAAATAAGCCTTGATTCACTGAAACGTAGATGCTTGTCCAGTACGTAGAACATTGTAATATTTTACTCGAAATAGTTGAAAACTCCAATCCTCGTCAAA
>JAPYYS010000880.1:0-93530 GCA_030522525.1 Campopleginae sp. 14b
GGCTAGGACGTAACATACCATTACTTGGAGAAATGAATTTTTCTATGCGTTTCCGCCTTTCGCGATCATTCCCAAAGTATTACAAAAAATAATTGCGGAAGAGGCCTGCGGGATTCTCGTAGTGCCCGATTGGCCGAACCAACCGTGGTATCCGGTATTCTTTTCGAGCTTGTGCGAGAGGCCTATATATTTCAATCCATCTCATGATGTATTGTTGTCTCCATGTAGGTCAATTCGTCATCCGCTAGCGAGAAACCTGCGTTTAATTGCCGGCAAGTTATCCGGAACGCTTTCAAGAGAAAAGGTTTACCAGAATCGGCAATAAATATTTTTGTGGCGTCGTTGGCGGATTCTTTGATACGACAGTACGCAAGCCCATTGAAGGCTTGGTGGGAGTATTTCTCAAGCGCAAAGATTGATCCTCACGGAGCGAATAAGAATGACTTATTAGCGTTTTTGACGAAAAAATTTGAAGACGGATCGTCCTATGGAACCCTGAACTCAGCTAAATCGTCTGTGTCGCTAATTTCGGTCAACGACATCACCGCAAGTGATGTACTTGCACAGTTTTTCAAAGGTATTTTCCGACTACGTCCAACAAAACCCAAATATGAAAAAGCTTGGAGTCCCGACTTGTTGTTGAGCACTCTTGCAAGTCATTGTGCGATTCAGGATTCGAATCTGCAAAATTTCCCGAGAAGCTCGTTACACTTATAGCGCTCGCGACAGCGCAGCGAACTCAGACGTTATCGCTGATTATATTAAGTAATATTAAGCAATCAAAGGACGGATTTTAAATAAAAATAACGGATTTAGTCAAGACTTCCCGTTCAGGGCAATACCAGCCCTCATTATTGATAAAATATTTTGAGGATAAGCCCGAGGTTTGCGTTGCATCTTTTTTGGAGCGATATTTGGCCTTAACAGCTCCGCTACGGAATGATTGTGATAAGTTGTTCATATCATCAAGAAAACAGTTTAGAGCGGCAACGACGCAATGGATTGCCATAAGTCGTTGGATTAGAACAGTGTCAAAACTCAGTGGGGTAGGTGATGAGTACACGCCGCACAGTACGAGGCATGCGGCAACGTCGACAGCACTGGCCAAAGGGATAGATTTAAACATTATTAAGTCCACAGCTGGTTGGTCCAAGGATGCACAAGTTTTTGCGAAGTTTTATAATCGACCAATCGAGTCGGATAGGCGAAATTTTGCAAAGGCTGTTTTCGATTAAGAAATGTTTTGGTTACCTTAGATTAAGAAATGTTCCTTTTTATTGACGGTTGAAGTGTTTGAGATTGATTAAGCCAAACAATAATTATAATAATCATCTATTACCTCTCAACATCTACCATTGTAATCTCGAGAACAAGACGAGGATATAATTAATCGATTAAACGAACTTACCTGTTGTGAAGTTCTATCGTAATTATATCTGATGTCTCGTTCGAGAGATTACACTCCTACCCGTATAAAAAAAAATTTCGCTAATTTATTTACTTTCCCCACCCTGTATAAATAATCTATAAACATTATGAAGGGAACGTACAGAACGGTGGAACGGGAGGGCCGTCCCGGTTCCCCGTTCCGCTTTTTGACTCTCAATATTCGTCGAATTTCGTATGAAGTACGCGATACTACCATTGTAATCTCTCGAACGAGACATCAGATATAATTACGATAGAACTTCACAACAGGTAAGTTCGTTTAATCGGTTAATTAACGAAAAATTGTTAATCAATCTGACTAGCTGGCGCCCGACACATAATTTATTAAACAATTCGAGCCATAGGGCCCTGGCAGTCGAACGGATCGCGGCTCCGCCAGGTGAAGGAAAGATTCCGTCTCAATGTGTTCCCGTAGGGAACATACACGACGATGGCTCTGGCAAACCTAGGCGGATGTGAGAAGGAGATCAACATCGGCCGGGAACCCCGGAGCACTACGCGATCTGCTCCGCCATATAGACGCGCAAGCATCGCTGTCTGCAAGCAGATTAACAGCAAGTCCGGACCGAAGTCCGACTATCCTGACAGGGCCAGTACTCATGTCCGAAAAACAAGAGCACTAACCCGGGTGGTAATTAGTCGCTGCCGCATAACTCGGCGTGGGAGTCATGGATCGGGCAAGCCCGATCTTGACTCAGCCATGTCCGAGCTACTGACCCGCCCCGGGCACTTACTTCTGTGTTTCTGTGTTTTTCTGTGTTTCCTAAAAAGCTGTACCCCCCGTGGTTCGGAATCCACGTTAAAATGTAGGTCCTTGAGTACAGTGTGGAAGAAAAAATGTATGGAATAATATTGCAAGTATGGAATGATAAATGATGAGGGAAAAATAGAACCATGTAAAAACCCGAAAGGGTTCGCATGTAAAACTCCATTACTTACTACTTACTGATTCTGAATGGTGTGTTCATTAAATATTATGAGAAGAATTATAATTAAAAATAAATATGCCGTGTGAGTCTCCGCGACCGCGAGTCCGGAGTAGCGACGAGTGGCGACCGATGCTGGACCGTAAACCCGGTCCACTGGTCGACAACCATTCGTGCGAGTGACGGGCCGAATCTTACGTCACAATAGTCATTAGGTTATGCATTTAGCGCAAAGTACGTTGCGCAAAGAACAAACAGCGAAAACAAAAACCGGGAAACCGCAGGGTTCCCGGATATCCCCGATTACGAATCTGTACCGAACATTTTTTCATTCAAAAAGGCCGGTCCAGGATTTCGGACCGTAAATACGGCAGATATGGGGCCAACCCAATTCAGCCACTAAAATAATAATTCGATTTCAATTAAGTAATTTAGAAAAAAAAATCAATTGAAAAAAAAAATTCAAATAATTCATGCGATCGATTTCCATCTAGTGAACTAAATGCTCAAGTGCCACATCGATATACAATTTTCTACATCATTATTGTTGAATCAAAAAATTCCATAACAAAAAAATTGAATTTTCCTCGGAATACAGCGAACAGTTTTTTATTATAAAATCTTGAAAATAAACAATAAAAGAATTCAATAAATTCTGAGATTCGTGCGATTTATTTTCGCTGCCAAAGACCAGTGGCCGCAAGAACAGTCGATATACAGAAATTGCTACAAACTTGATGTTACGATTTATCGTGGAATCACTTCAGTTGAAAAAAAAAAAAACGAAAAACTATTGATTTATTTTGGAAGCTTTGGATTCACCGATCTTCCTTCAAGAACGAATTTCCAGCAATAACATTCATAACCATTCACTCGAAAATCTTGAATTTGTCTTATTTTTAATTGAATCTGTAACAATTTACAAATAATTACACGTGTGTACATGAAAAAACAATTCTTACGTAATTTCTTACTTTTATAAATTTCACACTTCACCCCATGTGTGTACAAAAAAGACTTTGAAGTAGCCATTTCAATAATAGTAGAAATCATTCGGATTTCCTTTTCTTCGCGGCTTTCAGATTCCTCGGAGCCCGAAAGGAGCTTTCTTACGGCAAGAATTTCGCTTGGAGTCTTACGCACTTAACATTTATTTAAAAAAACATTCGAGGAGAGTGTACAACGAAATCACAACGTCTCGATGTTCGTGTAACCGTTCAGTTTGATTCCTCCATTCACAATTCCGATTCTACTATCGAACAGACGATTTTTATGCTTCTATCAATTCGTTTTAAAATTGTTTTAATCTTTTCTATGTTTCAAGTTGTCTTATTCGTTCCATTCGCTCTTTCGAATGTCTCGGACATTAAGAGTCCCAAGGAATATCAAACTGTCCTCCCGGAACAATCATTTCTGCTCACTTTCCTCCATTTATCAATAACCTTTTGTAGATGTACGTGGAAAAATTGGAGATTCGAGTACAAAGGCTGAGATCGATTTCGAGAAAGTTTTGCTCGATTCGGACTCAACTCCAAACATTTCGAGGCGGTATTTTGTTTACAATGTTTCTACTACAATTGCTCCGATACTTAAAAACGCTCAGTAGCTCATCTGCGTGTTCGTGTCTTTCTAACAAGCTAAACATTTCATTTTTTGAGCGTTCCAATTTCAATTGGTCCCACAAAATTCCACGATCTATCGGTTTGACTCTAACTTGGGACAGGGTCAGTTCTTTCAGCCCCCTTTGTCCAAGATTTTTCCAAATTTCTTGGCAAAGAACCCAATTAAGAAATTCTCGAGGGTGAAACTAAGACTTTGTGGAAACGCCTTGGCGCGACGTAACGCATCATCGTCATCATCATCCTTATCGATTTAATAACTCCTTGCTCCTTGTAACAGTGTAAATTGTGAGGCTTTCAATATCTTTCCAGACATTTGAATATAACAATTTTTAAAATTAGAAAAATATAACTACACCAAGTTTTGTGTCTATGTACAGTCTCAATCGAATAATTGTCGTTAACATTAAGGAGGTTGACTACATACGACAATATGATAAAAATTCAATCAAATTTGGTGAGATTATTCTTCAGCATCAAATACGATGACACAATTTCTTTCTATTTTTCGTCCCCGTAGTTGTCGAATAATTCGATTTTATAATATGCAAAAGATATACCTATATATATCGGAATCCTATGCTTATAAATGTCAACTTTAGTGTTCAATAAGTCGAAAACTATGTAGAAGAAAAATCCAAATAACTTGTATATTCGTATTTAATGCTAAAGAGGGTGCTTACCGAATTTCATAAAATATCAATAATTTCGAATTGTTCTGTGATTTTAAAGTGGCAACATTTGTGGGTGCAGCCACGCTCCTTAAGGTGAGGGATCAGTTGCTATCCTCAGCGTTGACAGTGCGAGAGAAACTTGTGATGACTGCAATTTTCGAAATTGAATATTTTCGACACCGTTTGATCAATTAAAAAAAGCCCGTCAGCGGATTTTCAAACGACGACGGAGAATTTTCATTTTGAAATCAATCACCTTGAAACTTTTACTTTTTTCGCTTCAATATTGAAAATGATTGAACATTTGGAGGTTGCAAGTGACTTGCAGTAATTTTTTTAATGTCCATTCTCACGACTAATGAACTTTTTGAGTGTACCGTAAATGAGGAAAATTAGATTCAAACTGAAATGATGATTCAAGGTCATTAATGGGTACGGAAATGTGGGCTAATTATTCTCAATCATCCTAAAATCATATCGAGGCAGAAAAATAGACTCGCGAATCGAGATAATCACGTGCACGAGATAAGCCACATAACGGTTTCGAGTTCCTCGCGAATTTCGAGACTTCTCACTGTTTTATTTTCACCAGATAAAATTTCATTCGATACTAACATTACGATAGGAAAAACATGAAATAATATTAAAAGTCAATTAACAGGATTCGATCTAATCAGTTGCGACGATGATGATGACGCTGGGGCGAGCTGTGAAGCCTGAACGAGCGTTTGCCACAGCAGTTAATTATGCACATAGTTTATTTATCTTTATATAACGCCAAGTTTGTTTTTTTTTTTTTTTTCTTTTTTTTTTTGATCGATGCAATATTTATTTCATCTGTTCGCATAAATGAAAATATAATGCTGTTTTTATATTCTGAAAAATCTTGTCTCAAGGACGCTCTGCTTAACTTGGTACTCCCAAAACTTTGGTACAATAAAAACGAACACACTACCAAGTCTCGTGATTTTTGTTAAGATCGTGTACATGAACGTAGTATCAAAGACGAAGGCAAAAGAGGAGAATTGTTGGAAAGCTGAGAGATGAGAGTTGAACGACGAGCCTCGCTTCTCCCTTTTTTCCTCTGCGATAAAAAAAAAAAAAGAAAAAAAACAAAGAGATTGTACGTACGAGCAAGTCCGACTCGACTTTTCTCCAATATATTTTCTTCTTGTTTCGAGTCAACCCGTAATATACGGGCTAGTCATCTCTCCGTATTTCACGACGTTCTCATCGACTTTCCGACTCTCTTCACATTCTTTTTATTCGATGTTATTTTATCCGGCTCGATAAGCATATTTTCATGACTTTTATACTTTTTGTTTATACTTTACTTTCGTCATATATCGAAAGCTCTAAGTGTAGTAGTATATACAATGATGAAATATAACCGCTCCGAGATGAGCACCTCCTCGAATTCGAGTCAAGTATTAACTGTCCCGATTCGGATGCTTGGCAAGAAATCTCCGAGGCCATGGTAGAGGCCAGTCGTATTGTCGAGGCACGATGCCCCCCACGTTCTTCTCGAAATACTTAAATATTGGGAACCACCAGAGCCGAGCCAAAAAGTTGTTTGGTCCGTATTGCTGCAACAAACATTTTTTCCACGTGTTTTCACAATTATCGCTTTCCAATTATGACCACAAAAAAACTAAGGGGTGCATTGAAAAATAAACTATTTTTTCAATCCGACATTTGACCATAGAACGGAATCCCGCGCCCTTTCGCCCTTCGTTCTCCCATTTTTTATCGTTTCACCGCATTTTTAAATATTTTTTTGACTTTGAGCGAAATTGTCTGCAGCTCACACGATTCTGCATTAAAAAAACGAAAAAAAAATGAATCCAAGTTGAACTTTTTTCGTTGAATTTTGCCGGAGGTATGAATTTTTCAAAATTGGAGTCTTTTCATGCCCAGGTTGCCGGAATGGGTAAAAAAAAACTTACCAAACGTTTGAGGGTTATATGTAATTTGTTAGGAGGATCGGTCAACCGCGAGGGATTGATATAATTACAAATTGAAAAACGCTCAATGATCGAGTAACGACCGAGAAATTCAATAAAGTGACTTTACCTTCAGATGAGAATTATTAGCGAGTGTGTGATAAATGTACCATAACCGGGTTGTGACCCAGTACGCAATAATGATATCCACGGTGTAATGGCCGTGCGCAAGTGGAAGCATAACGACCCCGACAAGGGCGATGAGTCCAGCAAGCCAATGAATCGGCTGACATCTTCTCGGAGAGTCTGAAAAAATATTTTTTTTTTCAACGAGTTGAATTTTTAGAACGCGCGAATGTTTACCAATGAAAGTGACAAATTCCTGCAATTACGAGTTCTCCATCGGTTCGAAAAAACCAGCCAAACAATTTTATTTCCCGATCATGAATTTATAGCACGGAAAATCGAAAAAAAAATGAAAATCAATTTCGTTAACATCAAAAAACTGGAAAAAAACCTTTCCGCGATAAGCTTCGTACTTTTTTTTCGTGCAATCATCATACGCCTCATTTCATACGCCTCTGATAACGGCGCCACCGAAACGAGAACAGTCCTTGACCTCGTTTCTCTTTTTTTTTTCATCGACGGACATGCGATTTTTCTTGCTAAGACCGTGACGCGCGTGCTTGAGACTTATTTCGAAAATAAATGCGAAGCTTTTTTTTTCGTTATACGAGTTTATGCAGTTTTTATGATCGATTCGACTTTGACATTCCCCAAGAAACGTCAGAACCGGCTCCATGCGCCGGAGACGGTATTGGAACGGCCCACAGATTTTCCACGACGTTGCAATTAAATAATTCAATCGAATCAACGAAAAATAATGATGGAATTAAGTTTAAACTTACATTCCTTGATAATCAGGTAACAAAGTACAAGAACGACTGTGTGACCGCTAAATATGTAGTCACCGCAATACGTGTGTTTGCCGTTCATCGACAAACCAAAACCAGACATTATGCCAAGTACCCTCTTCACTATAATCAATGGCGTCGTATGATTAAGCTTGGGACTGCAGTAGTAAGTCTTGCTGGAGACCGGTAAGACCGTCACGTAGAACGTGATGCTTCGCATCAAATACAGTATCCCCATCAACAAGAATATTCTTCTGACCACGATGAACCTTGAAAAAAATAATAATCATTTTAAAAACTCCTAGTTAATTGACTAAATTAAGTAAACAAATTATAAAAATCTAAATAAATAGAAAATTATAAAAATTAAAGTAATCATTCATCCATTACGGTTGAGTAATGACGAGCGAAAATGTGGAAAACATTTTTGTGAGAGAATTTCAGGTCCCTGGACCTTTTCGAAGCTTCAATTCGTCCGAATATTTTTATTCAAATGTTTTATTAATTTTGTATTCATTATAATCAAATATTCATTAATTTTATTATAATAATAATTTCAAAAATGAAAATAAAATAGAATAGAAAAACTAATAAATAACTGTAATTGTTTAGTCATTATTTTACTAAAATTAAATTTTTTAAAATAGTTAATGAATTGAATGAAAAAATGAAAATAAATAATTCTGATTATCTATCATTCATTTATTTATTAATAAATGGTTATAATTATTTATTGATTTTTGATATTTTTAATTATCAATTTTTATGGTTTTTTCATTTTTTTTTTTCATTTTCCTCAAATATTTATTCACAGAATGAAGAAAAATCGAAACTAATTACCTGTGCTTATGGAAAACGATGAAAATCATTGCCGAATTGGAAGCAATCATAATTAGAACTTCCGAGACATCAAGAGCCCAGTCTTGTGCCGTTATATTGTCCAAAATAATATCAGGGAGTGGACCGTAGATCGCACGATCGGGCACCCGCTCGTGCAGCATCGCCAGAGACGTCGTAGTAAGTATAAAATTTACAACCAAAAATAGGAATGCTGCAAGAAAAGGAAAAGTATCGAATTAATTGCCGCAAACTCGATTAAAAAATATATGATGATTCCTATTATTATAAATGCCTCCGAGCTCTGCTTCGTTAGAACAACACTTGGCCAAACGGATGTACAACCAAAAAGTCTTGAGAACATTAATCTATTCCTCGATACTTGTTCATATTGTACGCTATAATTTTCTGCGTACAGTTTCCAGCCACTACATGCTTCACGAGCAGATAAAAAGTCCGAGGGTTTGTAAAAATAAATGACAGAGAAAAAGAGGGTATCAAGTGAAAGTATAAATAAAATTTATCCCACCCCACTCACTGATCAGGCTGGATAACGCCAAAGTCAGTTATATTTTTGAACGATCGAACAGGCAAATATTCCTTTTGCCAATAGTTGGCTTCTCCTTGAGATTCTTTCACAAATTTTTCATCCTTTACAATTGACCCATTGGGAATTAACGAAAAATGTTGTATTCCGGAAATAATTTCAATGATGGAGTTCAATGGGAACCAACAAAATTATTAACCAACTATTTTTATCCACAATTTCATGGCCACGAGTCGCGACTCTGCAAAAAATCGAATTTCGACGAATATTTTGATGTTTTTTTTATTTTTTTTTTATACTTATGGATATTTTTCAATGTCTCACCAAGAAGCGTTTTCCATTTTTCTTTTGGAAATCTGGGTTCTTCTCTCAATGGTGGTGGAATATCGAGTTTGACGATTCCACTTTCGGAACCATTTTGTAATCCAGTGTGTCTGGTGTGGACGATTTCGTCGATTTTGTCATGTTCCTCGTCGTCGTAATAATCGGAGCTCGATGGAACACCGCCCCATCTATCCTTTCCTTTTACCGGGATACCGGGAAGCAACGGTTGCCTCTGATAAACGTCACTCGACTGTGCCATTCCACTGCTACTCCCATCAACCGCTGCCTCTGCGTCCCTGTCGTGTCCTTCACCACCTGGCAATGGCCGATCAAAACTTCCGTAATCGTTGTGAAGACTCGTTGCCTTGTGATCCAATACCATCCTATGGACAATATGTTTTTCATGATTAATTATGCGTGCTTTGGATGAAAAAAATTGAATTGCTATAAAAATTGTTTTTTTTTCTTATTCGGCTTGATCGCGTTCAATGCCATTTCCTACATGCCCGAAAAAAAATCAAAAGGTCGCCTCATCTGCTCGTATTTAACTCCACAATATATGAACCATTTTCAACACACATTTGAAGATTGAAAAATAGTTGTTTTACAACTCTCTGAGGAAGCAGATTACAGGGCAGGAAATAGAATTATTACGCAGAGGGAATTCCTCACAGACCCACATTTTTTAAGTCACTTTTTCTGCAACAGGAAATCCTCCGTTGCTTAATTCCAGTACGCAAACATCTCGACTACAATAATTGTTGAAAAAACTATGCAACAATTTTTTAAGAGGGATGAATATTACGGGAAATTCCACAACATCCGGTATAAAAAAAGCAGCAAAACTATTCGTGCTCTTTTATTGCACGAATAGTTTTGCCGTACGATACGTGCGCCACGAAAAAAAATGCGTAAGGATCGGAGCCATAGATCTGTTTTTTTTTTATTTTTTTCCAAAAGTTGGAAAATTGGAGAAAAATTGATCAACACGAATAAAAATTCATTTATACACAATTAAAAATGCCGCTTTCAATTCTTCGTCTGTGTAATATTCTTGGAGAAAAAATAGTGGCAACGCGTCGATCGTAAGCCGAAGTACAGTTCATCGGACGTTTCTTTCATTTATTGTGGTCGTAATGAACATTTTCGCGAAATTCAAGTTCGTCGGCGCCTCCGAAGCTGCCTCTCAGAGCAAATCCAATCAAAATGTATCGAAACTTTGAATCTCGAAGCAACAATGTTTCGTTTGGTTAAGTTTTTTTCATTGTCTCAAAAACTACAGTCGATCCAGAAATAAACGTAGATTAAGTATTAACGCTCTTGTGTAATTCGTGTTCGTATAAAAATAAAAATTAGCGAACGCGCGTCGCAATAAACGAACAAATAAGAGAGCAATTAAAATTTATATTACGGGGCACTTGAGACACAATTGCTCCAACAGCCCACCAGTATTTTACATTTAATTTATGAAAATTACGTTATCTCAGTGTGCATGCAGACTTTACAAAAGATTAGCCAGTCTCCCGATGCCAAGAGGTATGCATTGAGAATAAATATCATTGATGTATGCTCATTGGACCGTTCCAATATTATCGACAGCCTGCGAGAAGCTAAAATGAGAGACACGGACGAATTTGTACGCAAAACTTTTCGTAAATATAAAAAAAAATCGCTGATAATGTAATTTATTGATTCCCGAGCAAATTTCAAGGTCAACTTTTTCACTTGTCCCAAAAAATGGAGTTTCGCGCATTTCCATTTAAGATTTCTGGCCGCTAATAAAAATATTCTGACAAAGGGCGAGAACGAACAAAAGACACTCTGGATGGGAAATAATAACGCGAACGCACCAAAAATGCTCAAGGACATCAGATAACACCTGCCTGAGAAAGAAAGATAGCACGTGCATCTCAGTGTATGCACGTGTAATAGAAACGTCTTTGGCGGCATTCGTGCGCCTCAATTCAAAGTAAACATAAATATTATGAACTCAAGCAAAAAAAAATAGAAGAATGGGTAAAGCTTAGGAACCAACAACGTCACAGAACTTTTGTCTACTGACCCGAGCCTTGCCGTGTTTATCATATAGAATATCTTTGCCAAAAACCTTGAACTCGCCAACACTTCTACATTCACATCGACGATTCGTACCCGGTAATCAGGCTAATTAGAATCATGCAATATTCATGAATTATTGAAAACAATGTATAACTAAATTTGCTGTTTAAAGATGTTGAATGCCGAAGAAATTTGTTAACGTTAATTGTTCAATAAATAGATCCTTAATCCTCGTGAGAATGATGTAAACTAAATTTTAATAATTCTATAATCGTTACTTTAACCACCTCCTTTGGAAAATAAAATATAAAAGTAAAAAATAAATTTAAATAAAACATTTAAATTAATAATAACAAATAGTAATATAAATAATGATAAAATGAATAATAATTAATAAATAAAGTATATAATAAATGATGGATGAAAAAAAAAAATTTAAGTTGAAATAAAAAATGATAAGAAAATTCTGAAAATTTGTATGTTTACGATGCTGCAGTTCGCATCGTTGGAATGCAACGAAATTCTGTTTTTTTCCTGACGAGATCATAATTTCAAAACCATCTCTCTTTTTTAAGATCCAAAGAAAAAATCGATACGAAACATGGAATGATTTTTTTTGTTAAAAACAATTTTTCAAACAAATACAAAAAATATTTATCAACAAACTTTATTTTGATTTCGTTGCTTTCGGTATGTAGTAGATATCAAAAACTGTGGGAGGGCGAAAAAAAAAAAACTTTTCGTGACGTTGCGCCAGTTTCCATGCGAGACTATTTTTTTTTCTTCGTTAACGTAATTGCTCAATAACGAGTTTCCCAATCGTCGTGAAATTTCGACACGATCTCTTGAATAACTCGTGCAAAAACACGCGAAATTTTACGAATTTTCTTATCATTTGTCATTCGGGACTCGACATCCTTAACATAAATACAAATTGCTTTGGAAAAAAATGTAGGCCATCGATTTATGTGCTGTAATAGGCAAGTCAAATATTCCAACTACAACCTGCTGCACAACTCGTGAGCTTATCATTTCCACTCCGATAAATAGTGGACGAAGGAGCTGTGTCTAATGTATCGAATGACCGCGGGACAGATTTTGTTTCGCTTGTGGCCAACATATGCAACATACTCTACATTCGTCATTGGCTGTTGTGGGTCAGTTGTAGGAAATCTTCCGTAACGAAGCAGGCAGTGGCCTGGAAATACTTCCAGTAGTAAACCCTAAGAATGGTATTCGTCCATCGTGACTTTGTGATTGTCAGATTTTTTCAGGGTTGCCTGTACCAATGCGGAAATCGGAGAGCCTAATTATTCGCGACTCGCATTTTCCTGCTTCGCTCAGGCACAATTAGTAGTGCGTGGGTGAAGAAACGACATTTTTTTTTAAATCGCTTGACAATGCGATGGCGGTCTGTTCAGTCGCAGCTCGTCGGACTGAGGCCAGTTATTGGCGCGAGTATTATGTAGTCGACAATGACTACGTAAATCGAAGGGAGCAATTGAATGAACAAAAGATGATGCCGTTCTCGTGGCTTCTTAGCCGTTTGTACAAATACCTCATCTCCCTTTTCCAAACCGCTTCGTCGACGGATCAACTATTTTTCTTGTTAGCTCTTTTTTTTATCTCTGTTAACCCGGGATCACAAAGAACCTAATTTAGAAAAATTCATATCTCCGGTAAAATTCAACAAAAACAGTTCAACTTGGGCTTATTCTTTTCGTTTTTTGATGCGCAGAATCGCGTGGGTCTCGAGCAATTTGGCTGGAAGTAAAAAAAATCGTCAAAAATCCGATTAAACGATGATAAAAGAAAAGGGAGAACGAAGGGAAAATGAGATTTGAAGTGGCCTGGGGTTGTTTTTGATCCCAAGTTATCGTTCCACCAGGCTTAATACTGGAAACCAACTTTAGAAAGTAAGCTATTTGACCTCACTCACTCAACGCATGTGTATACAGGGCTTATATAACATAACTTCTTATTAACTGCAATGTCGTTCTGCAAAAACCGACGGGGTATATTTTTCCAACACCACTGGCGATCGAAAATAGTTCAACAAAACTTGAAAATAATTCACTCGATGTATCGATACTCCCGGCCCGCGGCACACTATTTAGAAGGAAAAATTCCAGCCCGAAAAAGTATTCCGAACATGCAAGCGATCAGCTTCAATAAATGAACCATCATTTGAATTTTTATCCAACTTTTTCGAGTTGTTCTTAAACCGAGAGATGAGAGAAAATTTAAGAAAGGCACGAACGAAACTATTTTCATTCTCTGGAATTTCAATTACGTGCCGTTAATTTTAATTTTAATTTTTTTTTTTTTTTTGCAAAATTCAAGGTCACGGTTTTCGATCTTTGTTCTCTTCGTCCAGTCTGAGAAAGAAAAACACGAGAACAACGTTCGGACGGTAATTATTTCGAACGAATTCGATATCTCATTACGACATCGCGATCGCTCACCGAATACCGGTGATTATTTTATAAGCACTTGGTCTATTTTACGAGCCCATACAGAAGCACATGACGCTGAAGTTCGCAGAGTTGAGGTCCAACGAAAAATACCTTTTTTTTCATTTTTTTTTTCTATTCTAGACACCGTGACAATTTTCGTATCGATTTTGAGTTTGAATCCCGAAAAAATATCATTTCATCGGCCGCAACAAATATTCAATTCGAATCTTGAAATTCGCTCAAAAGAAAAAACGGTATTACGTTGACTTGGAAAAAAATATTTTTGCATTTCATTTTTTGTTCAATTAATAAGAAAATCCATAATTTTCGTATCAATTTTATGTTTGAATCCCGAGAAAACGATCGTTTTATCGTTCTAATTGAATATTTAGTAAGAATCGTGAGCTTTGCTCAAGAAAATACAGAATTTCGTTGCATTTCATTGACGCAAACTTCAACATCGTTATAAAAATACCGGCGACAAACTCACGCATCAGGTGTAGCAATCGTTTGTATCCTTTGCATTTTTCGGTAATTAACGACTAGTATATTATTAATCACAGCACATAATACGGCGACGCGTATCAGCAGCGAACACGCGCACACACTCACAACACACAGAGTAACTGAGAAGAAATAAAGGTTGAAAAATACGGCGAAATTGTAAGGTAAGAAAAACAACAACAACTCGAGAAGATTTGGATTGGTAGTTCTGGCAGGCGTCTGCCTCGATACTGAACAAAAGCCACAGCGAGCGCGTGGATTCACAGTCTTGTCGCAGGATCAAGTGAAAGGCCGAATTGCCGGCGCGAACTTTCAAAGCCGTAGCTCGATCCCAATAATATGCCATAACCAAAAATAACCTTGTTCCGAATAATCAGTCCAAGGTTAACAATTATATGAAATATTATGAATAAGCAGAAAGAAGTTGATCGTTAAAGAAGCGACTTTTTCGACGTAGGAAACATAAAGACTACTGTCGCGCATGTTCCCAACGGTCACATTGTTTATGCACACGATAGCCGCCGCGCTCGCTCTATCTCGCTCCCTCCTAAAAAAAACCTGTTGTCGTGCGCCGCGCTTACGGCATAGTCCAAAGATAAAGCCGTTGAATCATGCGCGTCAAGTCGATCCGTGACAATCTAATAGATCCACCTGAATCCTATTTTTTCGAACTTGCCCTGACATATTGTTTATGCTCCGTGAAAATTTTTCTTTTATTCTGCGATTTTTTTCGAAATTTTTCATGCTGCGAATCGTTAATAATAAAATATTTTTCAATTATTGTTACGAGAGTTTGACAATGCCAAACGAGTGGCTACTGCGAATCGAATTTTTTCATGAATTATCAAAAGATTTAAGTTTTATTCGGAAGAAAATTGAAGGCGGGAAAAATTTTGGAGGTTAGGGGTCGCTTTGACGCAGAACGACGACATTACGCGATGGAGGCTGAGTCACCGTTGTGAATACGAGCATTCATTCTACTACTCTGACAGTTTTGTCTCGAATACCTTTTTTTTTATGAATCATCACCAGAATTCTAGGAAATAACATTTGAAAATGCCATTATATGGTTCTGTGGTTCTGTTTACGTTCAGTGCATATGCACTGAATCCGCGATGATAGAAATGACGTACACAGGCCAGATCCATTATTTTCGACAAAAGGCTGCGCCCTCTGGCTAATGATCTGCCGTTTTGTGTTTCGATAAGCAGCAGGTTATAAAGGAGGACAAGCCCCGAAGCTCTAATCAAATTCAAACTGCGGAATTTATAAAAATTAATAACAGTTGATCTTTTTTTTCTAGTCTTTTTCGCCATTTCTCATCGCAGACTCACACAATAGATCCCACTATGCTGAAGTTCGCGACGTTGAAAAGCAACGAAAAATATGTATTCTTATCGACAATTCCTTTAATTTTTAGAATTATCCAAATTTATCAAGCCGATTAATTTTTCTGAGAAAAAAACTCATTGTCTTATCATGACTATTCATTTCTTAATTCAAATGACGAATTTTGCCAAAGAAAAAAACAAATTTCGTTGCATTCCAACGATGCAAACTTCAACGTCGTATAGTCCCAGGAATCATAATTCCATGAGATCGTGAGCTTAGCTGGTTGTAAAAAGAAAAACTGAAATAAATTCTCCAACTCAATTATATGCTCCCATCACCATTCAAACCGATAACTCGCTCGTTAAGCTCGAATTTTCCATATCAGTAAATGGTATGGAAAATCCGAGCCGTGCGTGGGTAATTTCTCTGAATTTTTTAATAAATCAAAGTACCGCAAAGGACAGAGCTAGACAAGGCGATTATTTCATTCCAAAGTGTGTAAATTTTCAAATTCATACTATAACAGTGTCATCACATATTGAGCATCGAATCAGACTGATTGCTCATCGCCACATCGCAAGTATGTGAATAACATTATCAACGAAAAATCATCAAGTTTTTTTCCTTCTGCAGAGCTTGCGCTACCCACAACCAACGAAAAGGGAACTTGCGAGAAAAAAAATATCTAGCGGCTTCAAAAAATTATAACCAGAAAGAAATTTATTGCCGTAGAATAACCAAATCAATACCGTACTCACAAAAGTATGTGCGGCCGGTGCGAGTATTTACCGTTGGATCTCTAATTGAAAAACAAAAAATGATGTCGAAACACCAATTGCCATTAATTGCCCGATACTGCGTAGGATTCTGTACAGACGTTATTTCCATTCGATAGAAGCAAGCGCATTTGTATAATATTCTAAACCGAGTCTGTTGCGATATCAAATTGTCATATCTAGCGAATTGCACTGATGGCAATTTATCGGAGGCGCCGCAGCCAATGATCATCACATCGGACATGGAAATTCCATTAGTTCACGGTTCCTAAATTTGCTCGAAACTTGAGCTAATATTGTCTCTGGAGCTTGAAACAAAAGGGACTACGTCGGACAAGTACAAATTTGCTCAACAAAGGCTGACATTTGTCTCCCGCGGCCTGTCTCAATTTCGTAAGATTTCATTGTCAAATACACGATTGCCAGGTTTCTGTGACTTCGTGAGACGTGAAGATGGAATATGGAGAATAAAGAACAGACAGTAAGCCCAATTAGTATAAAGAATGCAACTCGTTTGATGTGTGGAAAAAAGTGAAGGCTCCTAAAGTTGGCAAACATATGGGTGAATGGTGTCCGGAAAGTGAGGTTAATTTGTTGATGACGAATGGAGAAAAAAAAACGAAGAAAATAAAAAAGGGAAAGATTTGTGTGTTGAAAAATAAAGAATGTGTGTTTCGAGTTTTTTTCTTTCGACTTTCCCATACCTTGTTAACGAGGTGGGTAACTCGACCTTGACAGGCAGCCTTAACTTGTGCATTTTTAACTCATAGAAATTCGAACGCGCACTACTCGATTTAACATACATAAAAATATAGTTGTAAATGCAAATATATATATATATATCAATTTCGCAGTTATATGGGCTCGTTAAGTGTGTTTTTCTCACTGCATGTGAATATGTTCTCGCACGCGCACACAACCAACATCTATTTGCACGTAGTACGTACGAGTTTCAATCTGACGATGCGAATGCACATGTTTGCAAATTTACGAAGAGAATATACTTGCGAGGCACGTCAAACTATCGAGGGCCAATGAATTTATTATAAAAATCATCAAGCCCGCCGTCACTGATAAAGAAATAATAATAATAATAAAACAAAAAATACAGGATCGTCGAGTCTCTGATCGACGCGCCTGCATGTAATATTCCAAATGACTAATCGACATCTGTTGGACATTGCTTGCGTGTAGATTATTGACTGCCAGAGATACTACGAACTACCAAGTTATAAAGGTATTACAGCTACACTGTACAATTGGCATACACGAATACTATGCATGACATACTAAGTACATCTATAGGGCATGAAACTGAAGTTCGAAATGTTGGTCTCCAACGAAAAATACATTTTTCTATTAATGTTTCGTCGAATTTTCATGATCATGCCAATTTTCGAATCGATTTTTTCTTCGGATCTTAAAAAACCGATGGTTTTATTGACTTGAATAAATATTAAATATGAAAATGGTCGATGTGGTCAAGAGCAAAAACAGAATTTCGTTGCATTCCAACGATGCAAACTTCAGCATCGTTATGTGCCTACTGAATGCGATAAAACGGGACTCGCGCGGTACAGACATCAATATTATTGGATACTTGATTTTAAAAATCATCAAACAGAGCACAAAAAACTAACCAACTATAGGGATGTAGGTTAATGCATTAGTTTACATGGGCACTAGACGACAGGACGAAGACTCTGCTCTTCTCTCTTTCTCTTTGGCTCCTTATCGCCGAATGCGGAACTATAACAAAGCTTCGCGTTTTTCGTTTTTCTTTTCTCGGTGACAGCAGCCGCCGCCGGGATGATGCTGTTCCGTTACTAACGTCCGATCTATGACGCAAACTCATAGCACAATAAACACACATTCACTCGCTTCACACCAAATGCACTAACGTTCTTGATACAAAAGTATATACATCGTTTATGTATATTTTGTAAGTTTGTGCACATCTATGCCTGTATATAGAAATTTTACGAGCGAACGAGGATCAAGAGTTCAATTTCTTCAAAGATTCACAACCGATCGCAGTCAAACTCTCCTCTTAGCTACGCGATCACACAACGAGCTATCCAATATTTATCCTCTCTCTGCATTTATATCGTACACTGATGATCCGCCGCCGTTATTATACGAGAACACTAGGTCGAGAAATAAAAAAGTATATAAACGGAGGCAGAAGGTTTACGGGCAGACATTTTCTCATCAAATCGTTCTGAAGTTGGCACCGCGACTTGACTTTTCCTGGTGGCAGCGTTGCCAACTTCTCTTTACGCGGCCGGTCATATAACTTCCGCCATGAAATGACCAATAGCAGATTTCAACAACTCTTCCTTCGTCCGCCCCGTCCGCCATACGAAAGACAGAAAAATGTCAGCAGTCTCCGCAACTTGCAAACAACCTTGAGCTTTCGCTGGAGCTACCATTATTTATCGAGACAGGAGCAGACACTGCGGTGCCAACACTTGCGGGGATTCTCTTCGATGGTTTAAAATTCTACCGAAAATCACGAAAATAACGAAATTTCTGGCTTATCCAAAAAATACATTTGGCAGCGCTCCATTTCGTACACACGCGTACCAAATGTTTGACCTTACATTGCGAGTGCTGTCTCTTATACTTTTCTTTCCCTTCAAATTGCTCGTGCAATTCTCGTCGCGATTATTCATCCTGTTAATTTCCTCCCTCCTACACATTACGCAACTCGTATTTTCCCACGATCATAACGAAATGTCTAATAGAATTTCCCTTACACGCAAAAATAAATAACTCGCAATCACTCAAACGCATTGTCACTACGTGTGTCAAAATACAGTTTATTAGGCTTTATTGCCAAAGTTTTACGAGATTGACGTATAAATTGGAGAGCATATCGAATGCTAAAATTATTTCTTCAACATTGCATGGAGCAATTCAGATTGGCGCGGGGCGTAGAGCGATCGAGTAGAACTATTTAGTATTAAATATATGAATAGACAAATTTTTTTATGCGCATGCATAAGGATATATAGGTATATCTTTGGCATATTGTAAACTAAAATTACTCGACGCAGCTATGAAGACGAAAATAGTCAAAAAATTTGTGTCATCTCGTATTTGATGATAAAAAATAGGATGACCAAATTTTATGAAATTCTTATGATATTGCGACGTATATGTAGCGAACCTTCTTTAAAAGGGCGGGCTTGAAATAGAGAAAAAGTCAGTAAACTCAAGGTAATTCGTAACAATTGGGGAACTTGGAGGCTGCCTTGATCGTAAACTTGCTTAAATCAAGAATTTTGACTTATTATTGCGTCGCCTCATGTTTTCGAACTGATTCGTTTCAATAGGCGGTCCGAGAGATGGAAAAGATGTGAGAAAAATCCAAGAGCGAGTGGCAATGTTCTCCTGCCAATTAGAAACTACCTTGTCCATGATTATTTTTTTAATTTTTATACTTTACCTTAGCAATGCTTTTCTCCAACAATAATCCGTCTCGATAACGAGCAGCTGTAATTTCATCATATACGCTGACGTCTACCAAGTCATAGAAGAAAATAACTTGAGTCGATCGTATTTATCCGATGCGAATCGAATAAATCGTCTCCGGTATTTCCGGCTTTTACGAAAACGTAAAAAACGCGTTAATTCGTATGGATAAATAATCACGTACACGGGGAATCGCACAAATATTGAGGTTATTTACACGAGTCGCGTTATAAGAGTGAGGTTATTCGACGCGATGTACGCAATATACGTACGCGAAACTGACCTGCTATTGCCCCATTTAATAATCGATTAATAATATTACTAAAGTAAGCCCCTTCGGTTTAACAATGCGTGGCTATTTATATAAAATGGCTAGCGATCTTGAACACGATAATATATTTTTAAAGCTTTGATTTAATTACACATCCATATATAGCAGACCAAGGACTTTTCAGATGTTCAGGCCCTTCGAAGCTTCGAAAAGGGTCCATGCGGGGCTCAGACTCCGGAGATATAATCAATCTCGCGCACAAAATCGTCACGATTTCTCTATCAATAAATCGCATCTACGTTACGTAATTACGTACACAAATTAATTAATTAATTTGAGCGAATTCAGTTCGGATGGAGTTTCTTTGATTATTATTTTAAAACAATTGGATAATGAAATTATTATTATTTCAATTAATATAAATGCGATGGAAAAGGAAATTTATTGTTATTTCCGGTTCTGGCAAATTCTGCTACGACACAATTTTTAACAGTTTTATTATTACTATGATGATTAAAGGAGCATCATCGCGTTGAGCTTTATTGTTTCGATGCCAAGTCCAGAGGGCAGTGAAGGGCCGCTTGTGCGGAATCTCGCGCTACTGAATTGAATGAGAGATATTGAGGTTATATGGAATAAGGGAGGATATATTAAGGGGTGGAGAAACATTGCGCAAGCGCTTGCTCATGGATCGGAGCTTTTGTCTACGAGAGTACGACCCTCACCTACAAATTCCTCAGCATATGTGTATATATGTACACGCAATAGGTGTGTCGGAGCGAAATATGAGCAATGACGTCGCCTCCGAACTTTTCATTGACAACTATCCGACGCCCGCCCAGCCATCCCGGGTATAAGCGCATATATAATCTCGGCCTCAACAGCAGAACCTGCTCCAATCGATATCAGCTGATGTAGTCAATCTCGTTTACTCCACTACTCACCTGCACATTGGGGCTTATTATTTTCACTTCGATATGCACCCATTGAAAACTCGAGGGTTACTTTTTAGAGGTAGCGAGTTCTCGGAAATCGTTTGCAATCATTGAAAAATACCAAAATGCCAGATTTTTTTGAATAAATTGTCGAATTTACGAAAAAGAAAAAAAAAAAACAATTTCATCCGAATGTCAAAAATTCTGGATTTTTCTCAACTCCGATGTTTAATTGCCGTTCGTCCTCCTCTCCTCCACCTTCTTCGTGTCTCCACGCCACGCATCGCTGCGTCTGGCCAGAAACGTGTGTCGCGCCGCGATCCTGGTTTGTCACTCCGTAGCCGCACTACACTCGACGAGATTAATCGAGTTCGAGAAATTAATTCATTTTCTTGTTCCCCGCCAACTCAAGTCTGACGTGTTTGACTTTTTTTTTCTTCCCCCGATTAGGGAGGCTCGCTACATACGGCGAAAATATCATAAGAATTTCATAAAATTTGGCGATAATATTCTTTAACATCAAATACAATGACACCATTTTTTTTCTTTCTATTTTTCGTTTATATGAATGTCGAGTCATTTGAGTTTATTAAAGATATGGATAAGGGCATGGAAACTCTGGTGTTTGATAATTCGAAAATTAATGTAGAAGAAAATTTTTGAAAAAATTGGCATATTCATATTTTAATTCCGAATTTTCCTATGCTTTTAACATTGACGAAATTGTTGTGTGTCGCCAGCAGCCTCCTTTTCAAACAAAATAAAAGAGTCTTAACTCGTCAGGTCAAGAATGGAACGTTTTTTTTGTTTTTCGACTTTTTTCAAAGTTTGACTCGATGTCAGAGGAAAATGCATCGATTGGATGAAAATCTTTAGCCAATTTTCTCAATGAATTTGACGTTTTCCTTTCCAATTGTAAATCCCCTTATCCGAGGCTCGGAAAATTTCATCAAATTCTAATAATTTCGAATTTTTCTATATGCTTCCAACACATGGAAACATCGTTACTTCCTCAAGTTCGAGAACCACGACGAAGGATTCTTCAAGAATTATTAATTTAATTAATTCATTTATTGAGACTATCGGTCTGTAATTTTGTACTAGAAAGAAGCGAGTGATAAAATGGAGTTGCTTGAGAAAGAAAAAGATTGTGGGGTATTTAGTGAATTTCTTGAGATCGACCCTTAATCGCTGTTTGTCGCGTGCAAAAATCATCGAAAATCGGAAATATCTTCGGTCCAAATGGATTGCTCAGCGTCCCAAAACATATGCAGATAGACACTATCGCCGCGCTCGGAGACAATACGCAACGCACACGATGTTTATTTGCAGCCTCAATGCGTCGTTGAAAATTTAAACAAAAATTCTATACGCTTCGAAAAGAGATTCCTATTTTTTCAAATAAACGGAATTAAATTAAAATTTATCGAGCGAGCGCCGTCGCTTTTTTACCATTTTCTCCGCAACCAATCAACTATTTTGACTCCAATATGCCCCCCGGCCGACGAGCGGCTATACAAATGTATTGGAGTCAACGTGTAGTGAAAAACAAATTCCTGGTGGGAGTCGCCAAGTTAATTTTAGTCGACAGCGAGTCTCGAACGGATTGCAAAGCGCCATACTCGAGCACTGTGTAATTAAGCTGTCGAGAACAACGGAGCGCGCAATATCTTAAGAGTTGAAAGAAAGAAAAAAATATATATCATTATTTTTGCAATGCCATCACGAAAGAGGTAAGTTCCGGGTGGTGGTTGTTCGAGTATTATATATTGGAGGCGCATTGCCGAGTGTCAAATTCATTATTTCAATTATTTTGCCGCCCGCATTCGTAGCGGAGCCTTGAGTGAGTTTCATCGATCGACACATCGCGTCACGTCGTCTCAATCGTTTCTCGAAAAGTTCGACTCGTACTGCCGAGACTCGGACAGACATGGAATGATCAAAGTCCTCATGGACATTGAACAAGTGATGATGCTGAAAATCGAGGAATCGTATGAAAATAAAAATGATAAAGAGGCCGAAAAAATATTCGAAATTTATTTGAGCCTCCGAAACGAGAAAGATCAAAGAATTTCAAATTTTCTAACCCGAGCATTATTCGCCGCGACTCCGAGCAGCTCGATTTTTAATAAAATCCTTATCGAGCGTGCCAGATTCTGGTATTCCGTTGGTCACACAGCGAGATGCTTGAAAGATTGCGATTATCTTATTAGCGCGTTGAACGAAAATCCGTTGGCGAGCTCCGCCGATTATTCGGAAGATATAAAAGAAACAAACGCTCTATGCGCCGAGCTCAGGTCTAAATGTATCGAGACGCTCGAGCGCTCGAATAAAACATGGCCCAATAAGTTATTTCCAAACGGAAACTCCGTCGTGGCTCTGCCTCGAGTCGATTCCTCTAGCGAGAAAAACTCAAAGATGCCAAGCTGCAGCGACTCTCTGAGTCTGTGTCATGACGAGACACGAGGCAGGCATCTCGTCGCCGCGAGAAACATCAAAGTTGGGAGTGTCGTCATGATCGACAAGCCTTTTTCCTTCAGCACCGATTTCGAGGCCCTCCCAACGAATTGTTTGCACTGCCACGTGTCGCTGGGCCTCGATACCAACGTCCGGATCCCCTGTCACAATTGCCAAACCGTCTCTTTCTGCTCGAACGATTGTCGACTCGATTCCTGGCGGAATTATCACAAATACGAATGCAAAATATTGAATTATTTTTACGAGACCAATGTCCGAGATATCGATCTTGCTCAGCAACGTAGATCGCACTTGTTGCTGGCTTGGAGAACCACCATCCAGAGTTTCAGGAATAATACCAAGAGCGAAGATTCACTGGAGTGTCCTGAGGATGAGTTTGCCGAGATGGAAGAGCATCGGATTAATTCGTGCATCGATCCGTACGATCCTCTTGACTACCCAACAGTTTTCGCCCTCGAGACCCATTGTCCCGAGGCCCCGGTGACCGTCAATCTCTCACGATCTCTGCGTTCGATATTTTTCGCAAAATGTTTCCATCTCGTATATTACCGATCGTCCTTCGTCGCCGACGTAACCAAATTATTGTTCCTCTTCGCCGTTCGAATGCTACGTCACATGCAATCGATTAATTGCAACGCTTACGAAATCGTGGAAAATACCAGAGACCCTGAAACTAAAATATGGCAACCCCGGAACGTTGGGGGCGCAATTTATCCCACTGTGAGTTTGATCAATCACGCTTGCTATCCAAACATCGTTCGGCACTCTTATCCCAACGGTAAGCTATTCCCCCAACAACAACAAAAATAAAGGTAATGGAAACGAAATAACTTTATGCGCCCTTGCAATTTGCATCGTTAGATTCCAACAAAAAATATTTCCACCATTCACTATTTTTATGTATGTACACTTTTGGAATTTACATTGTTCATTTGAAAAAAATTCTCTTCGACCAACGTTGCGCATTTTTATTTTTGGCTCTGTTGAAAAAAAAAAAAAAAAAAAAATTAAATCAATTTATCAATTCCGTTGCATTCCAACGATGCAAAATTCAACATGACAAAAACTCTCGTTGGATTGAACCGTCCGTAAAGAATGCGAGCGGACGAGATTTTTGTATAAAAAGAAAAGCAACGATGCTCTTATTTTTTTTAGGGAGAGTCGTCGTCCGAGCTTTACGTTTCATTGCCAAAGGTGAAGAAATACTCGACTGTTATGGTCCTCATTTCGTCAGCGATTCCTTGTCCCACAGACGACGCTACTTGCAGGATAAATATCATTTTATCTGCAACTGCGAAGCCTGCGCCAAAGATTTTCAATTGTCCGACGAGTCGTCTGCTCTCACGATAAAATGCTCCAAATGTAATTCTCCGATAACTCAAGGACTCGGACAGTGTCCGAAATGCAAAACGTCGATCGACTTTGCAAAGAAACAAGTTCTGCTTGCAAAGTCTGTGAAAAAACGTGCAGCAGCCATAGCGAAAATGTTCAATGGGAATTACCTCGAGGCTCTACCAATTCTTTTGGAACATGCAGCCTTGCTCGAAAAACAACTTGTTGACCGACCCAGTCTCGAAATCATTAAAACTCAACAATCGATCATACAATGTTACAACAGTTTATCCTGCGTCGCATCTCTTTCCTAATGCCCTTTGACCCTCCGTATTTTGTGCTGCAGCGTTTCAACTTCGAGCTCGTCATCACAAATATCCTCCACTTAATGGCAATTCAGGAAAATTTAATGGATTAATGAAAACGTTAAAAGAAAAAGCGGCGATCTTTTGCGGTGGGATCCGTTGCAGCAATTAGCGATCGCTCGTTGGACGATTCTTTGCCACGAGAATCTGGATCGTTATATTTCATTTTTTTTTTTCACCAATTCCATACAGTTTTGCGTTATTTCTTTCGAGAATTTTTTTTGTTTGTTCATGGGTCTCGGGGGCGTCCTACCGTTTTTTCGCTGTACTTGGAGGCGTTAAAAAATTGAAGAAAAAAAAAAATAAACGCATCTGTAGTGTAGATTGAACGAAAGTAATTGGATTTAATGAATTTATTGACCTTCATTCCGATTAAATAAACGATCCGCAGCATATTTTTACTTTCGGGCCTTCCCCCTTCGTCTAATGGATGTTTTTTACAGTCAATAAACATCCCTATTGTGTGTCTTTGGCGTGATTTTATTGTCATGAAAGTCCAAATAGATATTCGCGGTTATCACATCAACCCTTAAAAAGTAAATTAACAGCTACTAACTTTATTTTATGTTCGCCTCGATATGTCCAATTTATCTTGTGTTTTTCTTCTTCTAGATCCGCTTACTATCGTCTCCGAGGTACTTGTCGAAAGAATAACATAAGGTGATACTTTATTCGACAATTTATAAGCTTGTGAACGTAAAGTGTAACAAGTGCCATATCAATCCGTTCTTACCACAAATTTATCATGTGCTTTTTCCAAAAGATATACAGATCTTAGAGACATACAGTTTTTCTCTTATCTTTAAATGTTAACCCTGCATGGAACGGTAACCTCATTTTCTTCACCTATTTCGGTAAAACGTTCAACTCGGGCTCATTCTTTTCGCTTCTTAATGCGGAATTACGTGAGTCTCGAGCGATTTTTCTCGGTTAGTGAAAAAAATGGTGAAAAAAAACGGTAAAATCATGAAGAACGAGAGAACGAAAGGGGAAAAAATTGAAAGTCGCCTGGGGTAATAAAGATCCCGAGTTAGAAAAATTGATATCTCCGGTAAAATTTGAATAAAAAATTTTAAGACTCGAATTTTAAAAAATTCATATCTCCGTAACAATTTGAAGAAAAGAGTTGGGCTCATTCTTATCGTTTTTTAATGCAGAATCACGGGAATCCGGATCATATTTGATTGAAACCAAAAAAATAGTTAGAAATGCGATAAAATGATGAAAAATGGGAGAACGAAGGGAGATAAGTCGTTTGGCCTTGTTTTTCACTCCAGGTGAGTTTTGGTTCCAGGGCTAATTCAACTTATTCGCTATGTATCGCGTCTTTGCTACTGCATGGAAAACCCCATAAGAATACGAATATTCCAATGAGTGAGCCGCAGCTTTCCATTCCACCGATACGTTTTTACTTAATACATATTATGTTGTATATTTCCTCCGAATATTATATTATGAACAAGCATGTGGATATTTTGCGTAACATTATTCTTTCTTCAAAATAATTTATCTCCTCATACTCACACATCGTTAATTTTGTACTTAAAATTATGTGTACGCTAACGGTATTCGTGAAAAATTGACAACCACTTTATATTATATGGGAAATACGCCGAGGTCTGTATATTATGGTTAGTGCAATTTCGGTCACATCTCAATTTCGTTACTTCCTCCAAAATGACACAATCAAGGCGTCATATTATTGACAGTGCATTGGTTATGGAGATTCTGGACAGTCGTGAACGGTACGCGCCCAACGGTTTCAAAATTCATCGTCCCAAAATCCATGGCTGCGTTGCTCCTAATCGTGCTCTTTTTGAGCGCAACGAGAAAAAAAAAAAAAACCCCATTCGCCCTAGTTTTTCTTCGACTTTCATTGATTTCGTACTCAAAAATCATAAAAATTCGATCGATCCAACATTTTTGTCGCTGGCGATTATGATTGAAAAAAAAAAAATCGTAATTTGAGAAAATCGCATTTTTGTGTGTTTCGTTCGCTTATTCCTTTATGCATTTTCAAATTGAGTCCAAGTTTTTAGTTTTATTCTCGTCGTTTGATATGAAAAATTGGCGTATTTTCTTGTTCGTTGGTAAAATATTATTTTTTCATTAATGGAAATTGAATGTCGAATGGAAATTTATCCAAGTCGATTGCAAAATCATATCGAAACAATTGGGAAAGAGACCGAAAGTTATTTGTTGTTTGAAAAAGTTCGCCATTGACATATTCTTTTTGGAACAAATGTCTCGGCGGATTTTCCTAATTTGGCGCGAACTCACAATTTCATCATTTATTATATAATTGAATTCGTATACTCATGATAATTATTGCGTAAAAATTTGTAGGTCACTGTCGATGTAAATGTGACAACGAAAATGTGTAAAAAAAGTTGAAATTTTTTGTTTTGTTTTGTACAAATTTCAGCAACAAGGAATCGAAGATTTAATAATCGCAATGTAATTGAACGATTTTTGGTTCATCCATCAAAGCTCAATGTATGAAACTTGTAAAAGGTGTGTAAAAAAAATGACATTTCATATGTAAGAATAGAAAAATATTGCAGATACGAAAATATATGAAAATTTATAAAATAGACATTTGACTGCGTAGCATAGAATTAATGTTTAACATGCTTTCCATAATTGTAAATAAAAATGATTCAATTAACCGTTGACTGTACAAGGATCTGCGACAATTACACCTAATTTTCGTACATGGTTTGCGAGCCTCCCATAAGGAGGCTTGGCATTGGAAAGGGAAAAGTCGCATTCATTGAAAAAAATGGCTCAAAATTTTCATTCAGTCCATACGTTTTCCGCTGACTTCGAGTCAAACTTTGAAAAAACTCGAAAAAAAAACGTCCCATTCTTGACCTGGCGAGTCTTGACTCTTATTTTTCTTAAGGAGGGTGGCTACACACAACAATGTCGCCATGTTAAAAGCACGAGGAAAATTCGGAATTATTAGAATTTAATGAAATTTGGTGAGCACGCACTCTTTAGTATTAAATATGAATATGCAAATCTTTTAACATTTTTCTTCTACATAGTTTTCGAGTAATTAGACACTGGACTTTCGATGCATTAGCATAGGATACATATATATATATATATATATATATAGGTATATCTTTAGCATATTGTAAACTTGAATTACTCGACAACTGTGTTGACGAAAATCAGAAAAAAAAATGGTGTCTTCGTATTTGATGCTAAAGAATATTTTCACCAAATTTGATGAAATTCTTATGATATTGTCGTATGTAGCGAGCCTGCTTAATACTTCGTCGTCGATATTCTGCCTCGCAGCTACATACCAACTCTCTTCGCAATCCACATTTTCATAAGGCATTATTCACTTAACAACAAGTATACTTCGTATACAACATATAACTTGGTATTTCTCTATTTTAGTGCTACATGCGAACGTCAAACATCAACACTCTATAAACCGTTTCAACAGTTTAAATGAATTTTAATTTATACAATTTTGGAACAATGTTATCTCACTCTATGCCCAGCACTTTCTTTTCGCAGCAATAATATAAATGTCACCTCACATCTTTTCTTATCGTTTTATCGAACTGAGCTGCACGCGGTTTTGATATTCAGTCAAAAAATCGCAACCTCGACGTGTAGCTATTATGATTTTCAGATCAAATCACTTTCTGTCTCAGGTTTAAAAAATAATTTGTACAATTGAAAAGGTGTAGATTGGAGAACAACCTCGTATAGAAATTTTTTTTTTTTTCAGTTTGTACGTCTTGTTCGAAATTTCGTCTTAATAATTGAAACGCAGCTGGTCGGATTTATTGATAATCCGGTGAGGCAATATCTCCCGCCGATTCTTCCCCAATCATTTTTTATTTCTTCTCAAATTTTATTTCATTTTTTTTTTTTAATTTTTTTTTTTATGCCATTTACCGGAGAGGACGACTCGAGGAAAGTCATCGATGAATTCTGGCTCGATGTCTGCTGCTTCGAGTCACCGAGTAATCAGACTTTTTCCGCAGAAGTTCCGGCTGTTGGGTCCGTTGGTATCGACGTTTTTGGAGACATTTGTTCATTGCTCTCCGATCTCTCTTTTTCGCGCTCTTTTTCTCGCGCTGCTTTGCGCTCTCGTAAAAGTTCCATTCGTCTTGCTCGGTGGAGACTTCCGGAAGGAAAAGTCGAATCTTCAACCGCTGCTGCCGCAGCGGCTGTGGCTCCTCTTTCCACTGCGCTCTGTCGGATCAGTAGGAGATGAAAAAAAAAAACAAAAAAACAAAAAAAAAACGAAAATACGATAAAAATATGTCCGGTCTCGGTTCAAGCGGAGTGACCAAAAATTTTCAAGCATTTATGTATATTTAGCACATGCGCTACTGATGCCAAAATATTTGATTTTCTTTTTTAAATCATCTTTTTTCGTTGAACTAAATTTAAACAATATTATCGCCAAGTCATCAAGCAAATTACTTTCAATATGAAACTTGCTGTAGATGTTTTCGCATTGGGACTTTGAGCTGACCAACTGCTACCTGGTGTACTGAAGTAACCACCGAGTTTCGGCTTTATATGCCGGTTATGCATCTCCATGTGTACGATCTTCATGAATTCTATTTGAGCTGCCAGCTTCTGAATTTCCTCCTTAGACACGAATTTTAATCAATCATTAAAACTCATAAAACCAACACGTTTCGTGTCTGCGTAAACTTGTATTATATTTGTCGGTTAAACCCTAGAACGGTGACCTCATTTTTTTTACCTACTCCGCTGGAATATTTATATCTTCTGTAAAATTTAATGAGAAGGGTTCACTTTTGGCTCATTCTTTTTGTTTTTTTTGTTTTTTTTGTTTTTTTTTTTTTTTTTTTAATGCAGGATCACACGTGTGAGCCTGGGGCAATTTTGCTAGGAGTCAAAAAATTTCTCAAAAATCCGTTAAGAGAAGAAAGTCATTTCAAGTTGCCCCGATTAAAAAAAATTTATATCTCCGGTAAAATTTAACGAAAAGAGTTGAACGCGAGCCAGGAGCAATTTTGCTTAGACGATATAAAATGGGAGAACGAGTGGGCGCGGGCGTCGGGATTTATAGGCTGGGGTCGTTTTTGACTCCAGGTCACCGTTTTAGGGACTATTTTCAATGTAAAATAAAATGCAATGTGTGTGTTCGGAAAATCCTGAAATCTTTGGGTCCGAATAAGTGAATGAAAATGTGTTGAAAGTCATGAGAAAAGGTAAGCATACCTTGAGCTCCTCATTTTCTTGATAAAGGTCGGTCGTTTCTTCAGCCACGAGTCCCCGTATACCATTCAAGGAAAAGCTAGCAGTTATACCACGAGCTCGAGCTCGGCTGTCCCATTGATCGCCATGGCCGCGCAGAACACGCAGCACCTGCAAATTACCAACCCGCAATAATTTTATTATTTAATTATATATGCCTCGAAATTCCAACGACATTATATGAAAGAGCGTCTATGATTTTTTTTCTTTCCACGCGATGGACATAATTCTGACGAATGAATTCTTTACCTTCGGCCCAAATACGAGGAGTATGGTGACGCTGGTAGATAATTGAGTCCGCAAAAAGCCAAGCGAATACTTCATGTCTGGTCCAGCATGGGGAAATATTAAGAGACTACACGCCAAAAATAGATTTATTAAACTCGTCTGCAGCGACGCTTTTTCATTGGAACGATCGATCATTTTAGGAAAAAAAAAATATATATCAATTCAAATCCCGCGCGCTCTCTCTCTCTCTCTCTCTCTCCCTTTTTGCTCCGGAGCAAAAAATTAGAAAATCGAGCAAATGGACTCACTGAATAGCGATCATCGTAGTATTGACAGCGGCAATGTTGTAAATGGCGTAGCTTATCAAACGTGCCTCGTTGAAAAGGCTCTCGGCGTTTCTCACGTTGTAACAAACTCTGATACCCCAAGCAAGGAACAGAATTTCTCCTGCGACCGGAAACGACCCAAACAAAAAAAAACGTAAAAATCTGGAAACAGGCGAATTCAAAGTTTTGGGAACTTAATTGCTCACCGATCGCTAAGCTGTGATCCCACCAATTGTACGAGCACTGATAAAACTCGAGCCCTTGGCTGTCAGCAATGACTTTGGCATGTGGTGGGGCGCTCAGGGTCCAAGTTCCAAGATAAATCAACATCACCAATAATATCGGGACCATCCACTGCAATAACTGCTTGTCCGTTAACTTAACTTTGTGGGCACTCTTGACCCGGTATGTCAACGAGACCCTGAAATCGTTGATCGAACAACTCGTTACAAACTTTGGAGAAAAAAGACAAAAAAAATATCTATACCAATTTACCTCCAAGTCTTCATCAGGAGAGCCGTGTACGAAATGCAGAATCCAAAGTGTCTGGTCCATTTAGTAGCAACGCAAGAATAGACGTCCAGAACAGGAAATATCGCAGCCATCTACGGCGTCATAATTCAATTATTCAATATTATCATTATTTAATTGAATATATTCATTAAATTAATATATAATTTTTAAATTGAATTAATAATAAAAATGATGCAATAATAAAAAAAATTCTTCAAACGAAAAGAAAACTAAACGTTTTAAAGTAATGAAAATTTGGTCTATCAAAATATATTATAAAATTTATTATGAAAAAATCTATTCAATTTGATATTCAATATTAATTAAATTCATACAATTACTAGAATAAAAAAAATATTTGATTGAATTTAATTGACAATAAAATTGATATATTAGAAAGAATTAAAAAGTTGAAAAATCAACGTTTTCAAATAATGAAAAAATTTTATGTATCAATATATATGGTTGAATTCATTATTAAGTGAATTATTAAATTTTCAAAGTGAAATAATTGACACGACAGTTTTGAAAATATCGACAAATATTTGTATTTTTCCTTTCCTTTTTTTGTTTTGGTTTTTCCGTTTTTTTTTATCGTTTGAAGGGATGAAAATTTACCTCAAGATACATTATCGCACAGCCGAGTAGGGTTATCGAGAGAAATATCGGTGAAGCGACTTTGAAGACCTTGAGTTTTCGATGCTGATAGACGTATGCCACGAGGAGTACCGCACCACAAGCGCAAAACACCGATACCGACAGTAACGTCATCCTTGAAACGTGGATTGACTTTTTTATTGGTCCGAGACTCACCAGAAATTATTTTACACATTTGTTCGATTATTATTGTCAAGTTTATCGAGAATGAATGAGAATCGCGATGATACTCAATTGAATGAAAACGGTGAAGATGTTGATGTGCGACGATGTTTTTACCTGAAGGGCCAGTTGTAAGTCGCCAGGCAGGGCTCTGGTCCTTTGCACCATGTGCATCCCAGTGCGCACTTGATGCAACGAAACATCTCGTTGTAGCGAGAACTCTTGTTGTTTTGCATTTCTTTCCACGCAGCTGTGAAGGTCGAAAATTTTTTGTTTTTTATCGCGAGCAATGCGATATATATATATATATTAATGTAAAATTTGCGATATGTATCACCTTCGACGAGGATGCCATCGAAGACCGAGGTCTCTTCATCCCCCGTGTCCGTGTATATGCTATTCAAGCTGTAAAAACCTTCAAGACATCGACAAATGTAAGCGCCTTTCCGCCATCCCGGTGAAACAGCCCCAAGCCCATTTCCACTTTTTCTACGTCCACTCGGTCCTCTGTACTCGCACTAAAATTATTCGAAACTTTAGAGACTTGTGTTCTTCAATGGAAAAATCATGGATGGTTTCAGCGAATCCGGGGAGCTTAGCCTCCGTATACACACATGGGTCTGTCGGACCCATTCCGCAAATGGCGTGAATTTCTCGTTTTTCCTGTCGATTACGGTCAAAGATAAATAATAAAAAATCATTTTTATCCATTACCCAGGGCAAGCTCTCTTTCCTGAATTTTTTCAACGACCCGAAACAGTACAGTAAAAAAACGGTAGAACGCCCCCGACCCGTGTGTGTGTCTATATAGGGAATGAGCTCGAAAAATCGTAATGTCTCTATGTCGAGGATTAATAATAATACGAGAAAGACATGAAATAAAAACTTCTGCAGTATACTCGAAATCAGTGTTTACTTGCGTGGTGTCTTCGTGGCATTTGTGAGAACCTCTGAACGAAGCGATTTGATTGTCCGAATGTTCTGCCCCCCTTCGTTCCAGGCTTTCATCATCATTCGGGGCGTGCATATGATTGCATTGATTTATTTCCAACCCTCCGAGGTCCATATCGATGCTAAGAAAAGCTCGTAATCTGCGTGGAATTGAGTAATAAAAATGCGACTCGTTATTTGATTTGATTTATAAGCTTAGAAGGGTAACATAGGCTCAAAAACGGCCGCCATCAGGTGACTTGAAATCGTTTCACCGCATTTTTGACCGATTTTTTCACTTCAAGCAAAATTCCTCCAGAGTCACGTTTTCAGGCCAAATGAACGAGCCCAAGTTGAATGTTTTTTAGCAAATTTTACCGGAGTTATGAATTTTTCCAATTTGGCCACTACAAATCCCTTTCTCGCCTTTCGTTCTCCCGTTTTTTTTTTTTTTTTTCCATCTTTTCAACTCGTTTGACAAATTTTCACTGACTTTTAGCAAAATTGCCTCGGCAGACTTACGTGATCCCGCATAAAAAAACTGCAAAATTGGGGTCATTCAGAGCCCAAGTAAGCGGGATAGGTAAAGAAAAAAAAATAAGGTCACCCTTCCAGGATTAATAAGTTAAGGGCTTTCGTTTACTGACCCATGATGCGCGTCCATTGGTCGAACGTAAACGCTGTACGAGATGAGCCATTGAAGGTTCTTACAAGACAAATAGGGCAAGGTCCACCAACCCATATAGTGCTCTTTAGGTGCCGATTGATGCGCAAACTTTGATGACCTTCGAATGAAAAAAAAAAAAAAAAAAAAAAAAAAAAAAAAAAAGAGAGTTATACCTGGAATGGTATCTCGGGGCCTCGTGACCGTTGAACCAGGGCAGACTAGAATCAGGCCGAGCGTTAAAACGCAATGCATCGCTTTTTATCTCTACTGGTTCTCCTGTACTTCCGGTTGGCCGGGACAGCCAAGTACTCGTCATTACAGTTTCCGTCGATGTGTTAAAAATCATGACTCTTGTGCCTATCGCATTTGCGACTGATAAGAGAAGCGACCTCGCCACCGCGTCCAAAAGATCTGAAGAATAATCGCATCGTCAACGGATTGCGCGACGCGAATTATGAGAAATAATTAAATTTTGTTAATAGGAAAAATGCGCGAAAAATATTAACGAGCGTGTCTCATGGATTCGAGATTTTGGAGCATCATTGCAGCCATGTCGGTTTTTTGCCGAGCTGCATCGAAACGATGCGGATCGAGTGCAGCACCGGCCGGAAGTAATTTGTATCCTGGCATCGTGGCGCAATCCTCGTCCATCGAACCCGTCGACGCTGCCTCTATCACGTCCAGCGCATTCTCCACATCCATCTGCTCGAAATTATCATAAAAAAAAAAGAAAAAAATCTTTCTCGTCATTACGAATTTTTCGTGTACGCTACTTTTAAAAACGTCACTTTACCTTTCGTGCGTCATACACGTCATCCCCGCTTTGCGTTATATTCCGTGCAGCTACCTCCGCTGCCGAAAATGACGAGCTCGACGCTGCACCGATCGTCGCATGAACATATGTCATCACGGCTATCGTCGTCATCGTCCTCTTGGTCATATGTAATGCCGTAGCTCGCCAACTTGTACACTTCTCCATCCCTCGATTAAAATCCTACAGCGAGAGCGAGCTTTTTTTATTTGCTTTATTATTTTCTGTTAAAGCAGGACGTTTTTCCATGGAGAACACGTGACGATAACTCGCCATTTTTGTTATTACGGCTGAATGACTCTGAACGCAGTACATGGCGAACGAAAAACGTCTCAAAGCGAATAGAAGTAATTATATTTACGATCCTAAAGATTCTGTTTCTTCTTGACCAGATCTCACGATTTTTATACAATATTTACTCAAGACGATAAAACCATCTCTTTTTAAGGTCCAAACATAAAAACGATACGATAATGCCATGGTTTTTAGAATTGTAAATAAATAGAAAAACGTATTTTTCGTTGGAGCTCAACGTCGCGAGCTTGAGTGTCATACTAATAGTGAGGTCACGATGAGGCATATTCAAGTACAGCTTAGTTACTTATATTACCAAGTTTTTACCGAATTGCTTGATTGGGCATAGAAGGAAAAGGAGCAGAAGAAAGGAAATATGAGAAAAACATATATGAGAGTCCAAGACCCACAGGGACAAAGTTGATAAAACGCGGTCTTATTGACGCGACAAATTGAATTTAGCCCCAGCGAACAGAGGGTATCGTTGGTTGAATGCGAAGTCAAGGGAGCGCCACCCGCCGACCCATCGCAGCTGCTACGAGGAGGCGCGCTAATTGGCACTCATCCAGACCTGTCTGTTTCACATTATCTCGTTCCACGTAAAAGTACAGCACGAATGAAAGCTCTAATCGCCTTATCCTCGGAGAAGCGAGTCTTAATTCTTCATAGATCGGGAATCACGAGATCTCATTCGGATACGAAATATAAAAATGTAGAGATAAACGTACCGGTAGATGTTTTTCGAATTGTTGACTTGGATCGAGCCTGTGCCTATTTTCCATCGCGTCAATAAAAACTCTTCGACGTTCGTGTTTGTAACGGTACAATTTGGGATCTCGAGATTCACCCGATGTGCTCCTTTTAGCTTTTACTTGGTATACTTATGAGTGCCGGAAATATTATTGATATGCGGGCACATGGCCATATGGAGTCAAGTTTGCCATCGTATCAAGTCGAGTGAGTTTGAAACAGCAATAATAGATTCGAGCGCTCGATGCAGTGATAAAACGAACAAGTCTCAGGTCATGAACTCTTTCATCGATATATATGGGAGCTTGAATCTTATTTCGGTATAGATTCCCTATATAAGAACGGGAAACGTCAGTTGTTGGGGAATCTAGTGGGAATGCTCCAGACGTATCCGTGAAACGCGGTAATCCTCGAATCTTTCTTTTACTGATTCCAGAAACACCTGATAAAATCTCATCATCGATAAATTTCAACGAAAAGCGTTCAACTTGGGCTCATTCTTTTCGTTTTTTAAAGCACGATCACGTGAACATGAACAATTTCGATTGAGCTGAAAGAAATTGTTCGAAAACTCGGTAAACTTGGAATAGAAGACTCCTTCATCATTTTGCAACATCAATGTGGCGATGCTCAATAAAAAATGTATCTATGGGTATTTTTTTTTTTTATCATACCTATTCCCCCTACCCGCGGGGTCATAAATGGCGGGAGCCTGAGTTAGTTTTGCTTGAAGTAAAAAAAATCGTGAAAAATGGGGTAAAACACGATAAGAAACGAGAGAACGAAGGGAGAAAGGGCACGGGATTTCAAGTCCCAAAATGTTGGATTATCGCGGGAAATGTAAAATAACGTTCTAATGCGTAAGAAATTCTTTGGATTCGCATGACCGAAATTCAACCAGCCAAGGGTTTTTGTTTCTCAGAAATTGAATGCTCGTCAGTTCCCGTCTATATTTGCTGCCCTACCCGCATGGCATCAAAGGGATTGCTCGATATCTTTGTGCACGTATGTGTACTTTTCGTGGGCGCATGTGCGAGTCAGGTACGCAAAAGGTTTCCTTCACGATTCACTTATCAAAGTATAAGCTATAGTTTGCTTTGAGCACATGCATATGGGGCATTCCACGTCTAATCAGTCAGGCTATTATTCATTTTATGGGGATATACAAGAGAGCTAGGGGGCGTGAGAGATCCCAGTGGAAATTACGGAGCAAAAAAAATTGTTTCTCTCCACGTTTTATCTCTTTACTTGGCTCTCCGTTGCATTATTCCATTGGTATATTTTCCTGGAACGATCATAAATAACCCCAATTTAGAAAAATTCATATCTCCGGTAAAATTCAATGAAAAGCATTCAATTTGGGCAACCGGGTGAACGAGAAGAAAAAGAGATGCGATGTCGTCTAGTGTCATAGGGACCGCGATTCAAAAAATCTCGACGAAAAGGGTTCAACTTTGGCCCATTCTTTGGGTTCTCGAATGCAGAATCTGGTATATCTGCCTTGGAAATTTAGCTCAAAGTCAAAAAATTCGGCAAAAATTCGATGAAACGGTGGAAAAGGGAAGAACGAAGAGAAAGGGCGCGGGATTTATAGCCTGCTGGGGTAGTTTTTTACCCCCCCCCAGGTAACCGTTCTAGGGTTAATTAGAAAATATCAGTGGATTATCGTAGCGTGTTTATCAAAATTTGCTTCCTTTTGAGTTTTCTTCTTCAATCCTTTTCAATAACAGAGTGAAAAGCTAGATTAGAGCAATTTCATTATAGTCATCTATTTACTCCACGACCATGATTCAATGTTTCCTGTAGATCCAAGTAAATATAGCTGCTATAACTTTGCTACTGCATCAACTTGGATGAATCCCAGCGGAGTTACGATTCTTCTGAGAACACACGAGAGACTTGTTTCCCTCATTTTTCGACTGGGCAACTGGAAGAAAGATGGGGAAAGAAATGGACATTTACGTCGCGATGCAGAAAAAATAAGCCTCTCTTGATAATTCGGCGAGCTGATGAAGCTCGTTGCACATTCGAATATTCCTCGTTCGGGATAAACGCAGCAGTTTACGTAAAATATAGGATACACTCGGGGAAAAGCTGGCCGCGAGGTCTCGAAAAGCAAACAAACTGTCTTAACGTCTCGCAGAACTCCGAAGCTTATAAAAGTGGAAACAATATGATCCAGGCAAAATAATGTCCAGCTCGGGATGCGCGGAGCCATGGGGGAGGCAACGAAGTAGGGAGAGGGAGAGCAGAGAGGAAGGTCCCGCTTTGGTAGGACGATCGATGCAGCAACGAGCAACCTGCGAATCCGTAGAGGACTATACATTTCCACATCAACATCATCCGCAAAGCTGGCTTTTACCTTCGCACAACTTTTATATATATCCAACTATTCTATCGATAAACAGCAGCACACCTTTACCTTTCCTCGAGCTCTCTCCTTCTCTTTTCCTCCCTCATCCTTTATCACACAGACTGTCACCATTTGCCTCGAACCTCCGCACGAAATATCGTCGTAACCTTTATTTATCATTAACGCCACGGAGAAAATTCATACCCACACTTGTTGTTGGATTCATTATTTCAAAAAATGCATAGAAAATTTTTATTCGTTAATACATCGGGCGACACTCAAGGACGCATCGTCTCCTCCTCCTCCATACCTGTTACTCAATCCCCGTACAAAAACATGGCCAAAAATCGATATTTCGAGTCCCCATTTTTTTGTCACGTCACCAAAAACTTTGAGAGCAATACGCGAACTTGATGGAGATTTGCTAATTAATTGCCAATTCCCACGACTCAAAATCATCCAAAATCCAATGACAAAGTGTCGTCATACACCCACCGTTTCGACATTTTTAACTCTTTTTTTAACTCGCACATGCCCCGAAAATAGGCACAGCACGAACAAGAAGCCAGTCAGCTCGGAGGCGCGTATAACAGTAATTAACGAAAATGGCTGCATTGTGCGAATCCATGCACGGGGTGAAGGCTGTTGCTGCGATCCAAACGCGGTTATTAACGAGCTAATTATGCACAATCGCTAAAAACCCGAGGCCCGCTGTTGTCTCGGAAAATAGTGAGATAAAGGGAAAGGGAGCTCGGTAGAAATAAAAGGGATTGGGGGGGGGGGGGGGGGGGGCGCACGATTATTAAATATATATTAATACAATAAGAGAAATAAAGTGGAGAGAGACGTACGAGATTTGAATGGTTGAAATTGTCGAGCTTCCGTTTAATTGCATTCAACAAGCCAAAACGAGAGCTCGTACGTGACTGTTCGGAGAAGGCAGCAGGCAAGGCTGCGTGCGTGGTAGTTGTTCCCTGAAGCAATCCCCTCTGGCAGATTCAACCCCCGAATCTCACCCTCGAGTTTATAAAACGCGCCGTCGCTGAAACCCGCTCGTTTATGGGGCGTGCGCCCTCTCGTACCATGAAAACACCCCATCATCGTTCCCTCTTCTTTTCTCCCCCGTGCTGGATCAAGTCAACATGCTAAGTTGGTTTTTCCGAGTTCTCAATATCATCCCGCCGAATCCTTTGAATCTCCCCTCCCAAAATTTCCCTTGCGTTTTCACTTACCCCCGTATATACGAGTTTATTATTTTTTCCCAATTTTTCGTTTTTGAGCCCGGATTATCGCACCGTCCTAGGCTCAAGGATATACAAAATTATATAATCGATTTTTGAGCAAAAAAAACGTAAGGGTAGGAATTTTTGGTGAAATGTATTGATAGTGATGCATGACCATTGCAGAGCGATGAAGAAACATTTTTTTTGCTTCAATATATTAGATATTCATTCATATACAATATACATTCAACTTTTGTGCTATTAGTTAATAATAATAATAATAATAACAATGTTGATCACGACATATAAATAATAAAACATAAATTGGGGGGGGGGGGGGGGGGGGGAGAAGAAAAAAAAAAAGAGGAGGAGAGGGGAGGTGTGGTTGGAGAGATAGGAGGGGAAGTGAGGGTGAAATCTCAAATCTTGGTGCAACCGGAAATAAGGATTTTTACACATCCGAGAAGTACTGAAAATGTCCTCCTCGTTATTTTCATTACAATATTGCGAATTCGCTTTAAACATGGATTCAAGGAACATGCGAGACTCGAGATATACATATATACACGTGTGCAGTATAATGATACTACATTTACATTGGATTTACAATGCATCGGAATTCATGAGGTCATTCGAGTTAAGCCGTTGGACGCTCTTACTCGCACAACTTAACCCGTAGACACGACACTGGTGCAAATTTGCACCCACGAAAATTTCAAGTGTAAAACATTTTCAATATTCCTTTTTTTAATTTGGCCGATTTTCGACGATGAAATTTCATCCATTTTTCGATTTTAAAAATTATTGCATCCGATTACTCGAGATATTTAACCCCTAAAAAGTGTGCATCCAAGAGATGCAAAGTTTCAATAAACCGAGAAAATTTGTCTCCACTTCGTTTAACCCGTCTCGGTGATAATTTCGTTGGAAAATTTCAATTTCAATTTGGTGAAATTTTGTGCACGTCATGGGAAATACAATTTTCGGTCAGTAGTAAAAAAAATGTCATTAAAACTCTTTTGAGCCCAACGACTTGAGGCTTTTTTCGTATCCAATATTAAAAAGAGTACGTCAAGCACTTCCGAATAACAATGTTTTTCTTCGATAAAAACTGCACAACCGCCACAACCAACCTACGAAATGAAATATTACCGATTTCATTAACGAGCTCCATGATATTCGGGAATGTAAACCGTCGACCGTTACAAGTCGTAGAAACAACAAGAAACCATTTTCTTGCTCTCCCTTAAACACGAGCCTCCTTTAGTTCATCTTCAGAGACAAGAAACACGTCAATCATCTGGTTTTTCAAGAAAGCATTGAATATGGAGTACGATAAATCAAAATTCAAACTTGACTAGCCAAGGAATCAAGTAATCGACCAAAAGGTTAAGAAGAGACACTGATTTTTCGAGGTTCATCAATCGTCGTCGAGCTCGTCCTGGTCGAGAGTTTTGACGTCGTTTTTATAAACATTATTGGCACCGAGAGCGTTACGAAAGGATCAAGAATAAAGAAAGAAAAAAACACAGAGCGTTTTAACCTGAACCGATGCTCGAAAAATAAACGTTTAAGTAAATTCCGAGTTGAAAAAACCTTTCGTTTATATTAATCCTAGAACGGTTAACCCTTTTTTCCCTTCGTTCTCCAGTTTTTCATCGATTTACCGTATTTCTTGACTTTGAGCGAAAGAACTGCGGGCTCAGCGGATCCTGCATTGAATAACGAAAAGAATGAGCCCAAGTTGAAAGATTTTCAATCATTTTTACCGGAGATATGAATTTTTTAAAATTGGGGTCATTCAGACCCCAGGTTACCGGGATAGGTCGAAAATAAATAAATAAAATTACCGTTCTAGGGTTAAAAATATACGAGACCGATAGGAAAATACTTTTTCTTCGACTATCCGCTCCTCTTCCTCACACATGAATAAAATAAAAAAAATAAAACTTTTTTAAAAGTTTTCATGAATTTTTGCCCATCAAAAGATTCGTTTTCAAGGCTTGAACCCCTTCCTGATAGACTCTCTTCGCGTTCATTGTTTAATTTTTCTTAAATTTCTCCCTTCATTGTCCGAACGTATGAAAAACGTGACGAACACCGACACCTCAATCACTGCTTTTCTCTAAATGACGCTTTGGTACATAAATGAGAAACGTCGACCCCTTAAAAGATCCCCGAATATCGACGAAAGTTCGAGCCGCTTTATGATAATTCTCTTTGGCACCTTTACGACACACTCCGCTCTCCCTTTCGCCCGATCCATATTTTTCAAACACATATTTATGCATCTTACTATGCACCAAAATGGATTGTCGATGGATTTTAAACGTGCAGGCATCGTTTAGTGAGTTAAGTTCGACCTCGTCCGACACGATGCGTTCGTATCAAGTTCCAAACTATTCGTAATAGCTTTTAAGTTTAATAGGCCTCTAATAATAAAAATAATGATAATAAAATATTAATAAGTAAAATGAAATAATTGATAGTAACATGAGGTGCAATAATTACCAATAAAATCGATTCGGAGGTCCGTTTTTCAGCTAAAAATCGATAAAACCGACAAATGAAAAACCATAAAAGGCGTCGATGTGTCTCGATCGAAAATTTGTACCGTTCGTGTACGCTCGGTCGAATTTCAAAAGATTTATTGACTTGGCATTTCGTCTATGAATCGTCCGAATGAATTTCTGCTCAGAGGACTTTTCTGGCGTGCGAGAATCTTGTGATAAGCTACAAATTCTAGTCGCCGTGATTGTGAGATTCTTCGATAGTTCGGATGCGATATCGAAAAAAAATAGAGGAGGAAATGACGATTGATTAAGTGAAGAAATTTTAGCGAAAGCTAAAAAATCGCTGCGTCGCTAGAGGGGAAATCGCGGTCGAGTTAAATTCGTTTGGTTTTAGTCCACCGATGCCCGTTGAACATATTTTGTGTTTCTCTCTCTCTCTCTCTCTCTCTCTCTCTCGCCCTCTCTAGCCACGATTGAACAAAATGCGCGAATAATTTAACGACAATTAGTGAGACGGATAAAAGGAGGAAAAATATAGTAAAACGAAGGCGACTCAATATTTTTAGGAACATGCTCTCGAGTGTCTTTCGTCGACTGTTTCCTCTGTCATTCGTCGTCGCACTCGCTCCCAGAGTTGTCCGCTGTCGTAAGCATTCCATCCGTCCTGTCGTGATTCGTACAATTCTCCGTGACACATGTGTCTTCCGCTATTTCCAGCCAACGTGCCTTGTTGTCCCGGACACCAGAGACCAGAGGCTCAAGCTTGTCGGACAGCAAAGCGAAAGCCTGTAACATTTCGTCCATATAAATACCAACACGATTAGCAAAAATTTATCATTTTCTTGACTTTGGAGAGGTCAGCTGGGGTCAGAAACTATGCCAAGCCATTTCTTTTTTTTCTTCGTTTTCCCGTTTTTTTTCCATTTTACTGGATTTTCGACACAATATTTCGATTTGAATCAAGATTACGGCAGGCTCACGAGATTATGCATTGAAAAACGAAAAGAATGAGCCCAAGTTGTACTCTTTTCGTTGAATTTTACCGGATATTTGAATTTTCCAAAATTATAAGGTCATTTAGGTTACCGGAATCGGTAACAAATGCAATAAGGTTTCGGTTCGAGGGTCGAAACTATGGTCCAAGAGTAGGACATGGAAAAAGAGAAACTCACCTCATAAATAGGCAAACAAATAGAATCGATAAAACCGACTTGCATCATCGGCAGTTGATCCTCTTTTTCACGATTCATTATGTCCTGTAAATTACCAAAATTCGGAGCAATTAGTTTACGAGAAAAAAAAAAAAAAAAAACAATAAAAACGTCGCAAGAGATTTTGGAAAAAGAATAAACACAGGTGTGTGGGTTTTATTATGACTCACAATGGGCGTGATGTTCAGAGTTCTTCGCTCGATATCGCCCTGTTCGAAGAACTCGCTGCTGACTAGTTCAGCGACCCGTTTCTCAATTTCCCAGGGTTTCGTGATCGCCGCTAAATCACAAACAGTCATAAGCATCCCTCGTAAGAGATCGCGATGCTCGCCGTAAGCCCAGTTGTAACTCCGTCCACGAGCTATACTCAGAAACGCTCCACGTTTACGAAAATATACCGCGAGATCGGTCGATAAAATTGCCTCCTCCAATACTTTCACTACTCTCGAATATTCCTCCGGCGAAAGATTCGACAAAATTTGATTCCCTTGGCTGCTCAGAATCATCAGACATTGGTCAAAGTGATGATGTTCCATTGTCGACGTCGAATATAATTGAGCCAGTGGAGAGGATGCTCTGCAAAGAGAAACCCAAGTAAGATCATTCTTATGAATAAATCTTCGCCATGTTGATATTGCGACAATTCAATTGTCGAATTTTTCGTTCGCTCACAGATTTTTGAGGGTTTATATTATTTAGTTCGGTTAAATATTTCTCAAATTTGTCAAATTTGAGTTTATATGGGAATCGTTATGAATCAATATCCACAATTTAAATATTTTTTCGTTCGCTCAAATATATTTGAGTGTCCATACTTTGATTGGGTTTGATATTTCGTTTCGATGAACGAATATTTGTTTAATTTGAGTGAATAAGTGACTCACTTGATCTGGAATGAATTGTTGGTGCCCCGATGATCAAGATCATGGCAGAGACAAGCAATGATAAGAGCGAGGCATTCAATTTCGCCGAATATCTTCCACCACTGCGTAGCCTGGAAAGTGTTTTTTCGTTTATTATTATATCTCGTTGGCGGTCAAGGTCATAGCGTGTCTTTAGTTTCTGGTAATTTAAAGTTTATAGCTGATCCCTCCACTCAGTTGTTATCTCACCGTTAATATGGCAAACATCATCTGGGCGACGTTGAACGCATGACGCCAATTGTGATAAGTGACGTTGCGATAATTTTTTTTAACGCTGAGCAGCCAACGGCAAAGAACGTTGTAGTCGATGTGAAATCTCTCGACGAAATCAAGATCGAGAAACATTCGCAAACACGCGGTGAGCGTCTCGTCGTCCTCCATTCGTATATCATCGAACTTGAAGTCGTACAGACGAAAATATGCCGACGACGGAACCCTCAAGCCCTGCTGGGTCCCCCATAAAAAAAAATAAAAATATAACCGCATTAGCGATCTCTGCACATAATTTTAGACTCGAATCGTAAACGAGAATCTTCGCGTTAATTTGATGCCACGAAAATGTGCATTTTGTATTTAAAAAAACATCCGAAAAAGAAATTACTACGAATAAATTGATTAATCATGAATTTTAATAATTAATTAGGGTCGTCATTGTTAATTGCAAAAGAATATTGAGAAACTAACCCGCAATTTTTGAGCATCTTCCAGTGACGCGGACGCATGATAGCTCAGGACTTCGAGAGTGACGCTCTGCTTAGCCATCGCTACCACAGCTCTCTCGTACCTGTCAGGTATTTGAGGCAATGGAAAAAAAAAAAAATAATAAATAAATGTCAATTTTCGATTTTCACGACTTTGTCATCTTATTATCGTGTTTTTTGTATTTTTTCGTTATTTCATTCTAAAATATGAAACCTACGTGTACCACCACAACTCACATGTGCGTATTGTGAATACCCATGCCACAAAAAATGGCAAACGCCTCGACGAAATTCTCATCGTTCTTCGTGAACAAAAGATCGTCAAACTTGTTGATAAGTTGTATCACACCGATTATCTGACCCGATGAATTTTTAATTGGCATACACAGGATGGTACGATGACGAAAACCCGTACCATCGTCCACCGATGGATCGAATCTTGAATCCTCGTAGGCATATGGAATGTTGACCGTCTGTAAACAGTCAAACGACAGAGACCATCATTTTTATTGTTTCTCAACTCTGGCGTAAAGTTTCGCTACGAAACCGCTGACTCTGTTGGCTTGGAGTTTGGAAATTCATTGATAATTACTGGCATTTGACCCTAGTACGATAATCCAATTTTATTTTTACCTATTCTGGTAACTTGAGCTCGTAAAACACCCTAGTCCAGTCATTGCGTCGGAAAAAGGGTATTAGAAGTGCATGTGAACCGAGAAAGCTGAATTTGGATATTATTTGGGGGGGGGGCATTATAAAAGCTTAAATTCAAATTTTCGACCTCGATTTCCTATGAGGATTTTCCGCCATCAAGATGGCAGATAATGCTAGCGTGCGAGCGGCTAAATCGAAACCAGGCCCAACTTTGCAGCACGTAATTTTCATCAGAAATGAAAATGAAAAAAAAAAATGAAATTGTTGGTCTGGACACGCTCTAGAAATTTCATTCCAAACACTTTTTTGATGTCTATCACGAGAAAAAAGAAAATAGCAAAAAACAAAATTAGTTACAAAAAGTTTTGGCTTTTTCGATCGTTATCTCAATAACGATGGACAATAGGTAAAACATGAAGAAGACCTTAATTGTAGATCGAGAGAAGAGCAACAAAAGAGTATTGATACAAAATTTCCTGAATTCAAGGGAGAACCGAGTTATTGTGAAAAAACAGAATCTAACCCTTTTTCAAGATGGCGGGAAATCCTCATAGGCAATCGAGGTCGAGAATTTGAAGTTGAGCTTTTCTGAACCCCCTCCACGTAATTATCCAAAATTCAACTTTCGCGGTTCACATGCATTTCCAAATGTATATGATTGGACTACCCTAATTTTGAAAAATTCATATCGTCACTAAAATTCAACGAAAACCGTTTTTTAATGCAGAATCACGCGAGACTGGGGCAATTGTGTTTGACGTCAAAAAATTACTGGAAAAATCGGTAAAAGGATTTGAAAAATGGGAAAACGAAGGGAGAAATATTTAAAATAGTCTGGACTCGTAAAAACCTCAATTTTGAAAAATTCACATTTCCGGTAAAATTTAATGAAAACGGTCAAACTTGGGCTCATCCTTTTTTTTTTTATGTAAAATAGTCAAAAATGCGGTAAGAGGATAAAATCAGGAAAACGAAGGGAGAAAATTCGCCTGGGGTAGTTTTTGAGCCCGGGTTACCTCGTTCTAGGGTTAATATATTTGTTGTTCTTTTGTTTTTTGACGTGCATTGAGTGGTGAAATATCTGACGATAGCTTACCTCACCCGTAGTCGCGACATAGCCAGTGATGCCTACGATTATGGGGAATCTGCTCTCGAAAGGGCTGCAACGGAAAGAGACCAAGCGGCAGCGATCGTTAGATCCGGAATAGCGTCTCGCTCTGTCGTCGAACGAGAGAAGAGATGAGCGGGGTCAATGCCATTTGTCGCGTCGTGCTCTCTGGATTCGATTCTTTTCGTTTTTTCTTTTTTTTTTTTCGTTATATTTTCTCAGCTCTTTTCATATCCTTGTTCATTCCGACGTATAAGAGTAACGAGTCGTGATTGTCAATAGATAGACGCAAGGAAAGAATAAATTTGGCGAAAATTAGGAAAGAACGAGAGCGAGCGAGCGAGCGAGCGAGAGAGAGAGAGAGAGAGAGAGGGAGAGAGAGAGAAAGAGACAGTAATAGAAATATCGAGAGGGAAATAAAAAGTCTAGCGTTTGAGCATCACCTGGTTCGGGAATCCGTGTCCTCCGTCGCAAGATCATTCGCCTCAAAATCGAAAACACGCGAAAAACTTACTTTCGATGCATTGTGGACCAAGAGAACCTACCAACGAAAATCGATCAATGTTACATTTTTCAACATCAAAGCTTATTTCTTTACGTACCTGTACTCGTTGACACTGTATCAGCGATTGCGTGTGCGTAAGTATTCTGAATACCATGTGCTCTATCGTGCTTTGCTCTTCGAAAATCATTCTGGCGAGGTCTAGTAATACCTACAAAGAGCCCAGACATCTCTTCATTTTAATCAACCACTCATTTAATAATTTAAATTAAAATTGAATTGAATAATTTAGATTCAATTAAAATTGATGAAATCTATGCTTTCTCGATTCAATTGAATTTAATTGTTTTTTCAATTTGCTCCAATTCAATTTCATTCTTTCAAAATTCAATTTAACTTCATCCAAATTAATTGTCTTTTATCAAATTCAATTTTAAAAATATTTGACATTTTTTCATTTTTTTATTTGACATTTCTATGGTGCGTGCGTTTATATCCACCTTCCCCGGTATACCTTTGCGGGTTTTTACCGACCCCCCCTCCCCGTGCGGTGCGGACCGACTTCCGTATTTTTACTGTATCGCATTTGCCAAGGGTGGAGGGAAACCAGCCGATGCACGGCTAGAGGGCCAACCATCCGGGCGATAAGGACCGCTCCGGGAGGCACCGCCAAACCGCGCACCGACCGGCCACGCAACAAGCGAGGATTTTTGGACCTTCCATTATTAAAGGTGGTTGCCCAGCCATCAGGATTGCAGTGGAAAAACACTTGAATATCCAGAGGTGTTTGCCGGGAATCGAACCCGGGCCCCGCCTGCGTGCCGGCCCGAGCCCTTATCCACGAGGAAATTAATTTTTTTTTCCATTTATTTCAATATATTCAAATTTAGTGCAATTCGATTTTTCAAATATTCAATTTGATCAATTTAATTTAATTAAATTAATTCAAATTAATTATTCAATTGAAAACGTTGCGACGCAACGAAATTCTAGCAGACGCGATAATTTTTCTTAATATTTTATCAGGACAATAAAGACAATGCTTCAGGAAATTGTCATAATTTTTTTAATTTAATAAACGATCGATAGAAAATATTTTTTTCTTCTTTTGCCATAGAAACGAAATCGGAGATGAATAAAAAAAATTACCTGATTTCTTTTTACTTCCAATTGACTTTTCTCGTAGAGCTGTGCATTCCTCAGACCAATACCGCAGAACTGTAGATAACTGGAAAATATTTTTTCGTCTTGTGCCGTGAATTGTGCTTCGCCACCGAGTTTATTGATGACTTGAGCTACGCCGACAACATCGCCGCTGCAATCTTTTATCGGCATACACAACAATGCTCGAGTTCTGTAGCCGGTAAGAGCGTCAATTTCGCGATTAAATCGCGAGTCCTGGGCAGGAAAGCAGTTAAAATTATTGCGGGTTCTCCTTCGGTATAGACTTTGCACTCTTTTTTTTTTTTTTTTTTTTTTTTTTTTTTTTTTTTTTTTTTTTTTTTTTTTTTTTTTTTTTTTTTTTTTTTTATTTTTGTTTTTTTTTTTGTGTTTTTCCTTTTTTTTTTCTTTTCTCACTTTCGTCTTTTTTCTCCATCTCGACGAGGGTCGATCTCGAGCAAACGTCAAATAGTTTTGACACGAGACATCTGTTTCTCGATAAAGGCTGTTGCTGCTGACTCTTTTCGCTCGTTGAATACTGACCCTGACTCGATATGGAAAGTGAATTCTCCGCTCTCGAATTAACTTCCGTAGAGTTGCTCCAACTGTTTCTATTGCCAGCGCACATTCTCTCTCCTTGTACGAGAAACAGGGAACCACGATCGGCGTGAAGAAGAGTGCTTACGTTTTGAAGAATTTTGTGACATAGCGATCGAACTTCGAGCTCGTTACAAATATCCTTCACCTAATGGCAATTCAATAAATTTCATGATAATTGAAACATTCAACGAAAAAACGATCTTTTGCGGTGGGATCCGTTACAGCAAAGCAATCGCCTGTGGCACGATTCTTTGCCATGAGGATCCGGACCGTTATATTTTACTTTTTCATACGAATTCCATATAATTTTCAATCATTTCTTTCGAGAATTCTTTATCCTCTATTTTTTTTTTTTTTCAATGCTCAGTAGACACGCATGGGTCTGGAGCGTCCTGCCGTTTCTTACTGTACTTGGGCTCATTAAAAAAATCGGACAAGAGCCCGGACCGGGTCCTATACGGAAAGATATTTTATCGGAAAATACTTTTTCAATATGCCTAAAAATATATTTTCCGATACATTTTATTTCCGTGTGGGCTGATGGATCAAAAATTCTTTTCCATTATTATTATTTAATAATAATCGATTGAAAAAAAAACGGAGAAATTCGAGTCATTGGCTGGGGTTGGACACCCTAGACCCATGTGTGTCTACGACGAGTTAATAGGAAAAAAAAAAAAAAAATTGTGAAAGAAAAAATGAAGCGGCTCTTGAGTGAGTTGGAATTTGTAAAAAATTCGTTTACCAGTTCAAAAATAAGATCCTTCTCATCAAGATGCCTGAGCTCGTGCCTCGACCTTCTCTGAGGCCTCGTCGCCCCTCCAGATCCAACTTGCTGCCCGCTACCAGGTTGACCCGAGTCTTCGGGTGAGACGCTGAGAAATGTCGGCGTTCCGTCAATCGTATTGACTATTGGCTTGAGGAGACCGCCTCGCTCGAATTCGTGGGCCGAGATTTTTCGGACCGGGGTCGTCGCGCCGGATCCACCGGTCCCGCCCCCTCCGCCACTTGCCCCGGCACTGCTGACACTCGAATTACTACCAGCGTTATTACCAGCCCCACCACGTCCACCCGGCGACGATGACGTTCCCGTATTCGTGTTGCTGCCTCCGCCGCCGCTCATTACGCTCGTCATGTCCATCATGCAGCCAGCCGTGGACGACGTCGGCGTCGCGTGGGTCACCAACCAAGCGTCCACTGTTTGTCTCGTTACTTTTCTAAAGGACATCAAGCCGTTAACGTTCTTGGTATGATAAATTAACAATAAAGAGACCCCGAACAGCACGATGTTGAAGTTTTCATCGTAGAAATGCAACAAAGGAGTTTTTTTTTTCTTCATTAAATTTCATTTTATTCAATTTATTTATTTTATTTCATCCAATATTTGATTAAATCCAAATTTTAAATATAATAATTCGAAATTAAACATTGAAAAATTTAATTTAATTTCAATTTATTAAATTTATTCGATTGAATATTAATATTTCTAAGGATTTAAGCGAAAAATCAATACAATAAAATATTTTTAAAAAACGAATAAAAAATGAAGAAAAAAAAAGTATTTTTCGTTGGACTGGAACGTTGAGAACTTGAATTTGATGAATAATGGAGGCGAAGAATGTGGATGGACGAATGAAAGGAAATTAAATTGATAAAGGCTCACCTGAGGAAATAATCATTGACGAAATCTGGATTTTCATCGAGCCACGCTTCCATGCGTGCATATTCAGGGTCATAGACGGTCGATGTCGAAGAATTTGAATTTGGCGAATTAGGAGAGCTCGAGGAGGACATGATGAGGCTGTTCGTCGTCGTACCACTCGCATGATTCGCGGCGCTTGTCGCATCGGGAACATATGTTTTTGTGTGCTGCTGATGCTGATTGAGGGAATTCCCTTGGCCTATCGTAACGCTGCTCTGTACGCTCTGTACACCCTGAACGAACGGAGCTGCCGTTTCCGCCGTCATCCTCGGCTCTTCGATGCTCCGCAAGTATATGCTCCCTGTCACGAAAACGCAACAAAACAGAACATGAGAAACTCGTGATTAAAAATAAATGTGGAAAATTCGGAAATAAAAAAATATCAACATTTTTGACGTTTCTTTAAATTCGTTGAAAAAATAATTCGCCACGAAAATACGAAGAATAACCTCCAATTTTATTAACCCCCTTTCCTCTCAACTCGTAATAATGACCTTATATCGATTAAATAATAAAATTCTAGTTGACTTTTAAATTGGCTGGGAAAATCGATGGTCGGAGCTGCACGTTTATATTCACAAGTAAAAATAAGATGACTGACGCCCTTAGTAGAGCCTACAGGTTGGAATTTTCTATTCCTTTGTATCCTGCGTGCCTGACTCTCGGCCTTTCGGGCCTCTCCCGATTCCCATTTGTTTTGAAAAACTCGCACTGTGCGCGGCTGCCCCTGACTCATCAAATTTCCTGCAGGCTCGTAAAGCTTCTCCGCTTGAAATTGGGATCCAACATGTAGGCGGGGCCTATCCAATATGGCCCAATATGGCGTAGAAAAGTTCCGCTGATACATGACACAGGGGTTACGTGTGGCATGAGTTTTCCTGTCCGAATGTTGATAAAATTTAGATAATATTGGCGATACGGCAGGTACAAATCCTGCTGAATGTAATTTTCTAGAAGGAGAACGAGTGTTTCAAAAAATTACTTTATCTGCGGTAAAAAAAAAAAATCAACATCGCAGTCGCCGAAGGAATAGCGTCGCGAATTCAATGAAATCCCGTTTTTTCTTGACCACAGATCTTAAGCTTTTTCAATTCAATACTTGATCAAGACAATAAAACCTTTTTTTTTTTTAACCATCCAAAGATGCAAAAATCGGTGCGAAAATCCACGATTTTCTAAATTGAACGAATAATTAATAGAAAAATGTATTTATCGTTGGGGGCCTGAAGAACGTCGCGAGCTCCAGTCAGCTAATCCTGCACGCGCTGTATAATATAGCCATTTGTTGATTGCCCATTTTTTTTGCATGACCAAGCGTGAGAGTGTAGCGACCCGGATCAGCGATATTATAGTTCGTAGGCATAACTGCTGATAGACTCGGTAGCTCTCAAACGCCAACCATTCCGAAGCACAACAGAAAAAAGCACAACAGCTTGAGAAACGAAAGCAAGAATTGAAGTTGAGAGCATAGTTTTTACAACGTCAGCGAAAAAGCATCTTTCGTCCGTTGCTCGCTTACGTCAAATTTTCCTTGTCGAAAGTTGGCATTATGTCAGAGCCACATTCCGGAACAATATTCCTCTCTTTATATATTCTTCGTTCGTGACTATCGAAATAATTCGAGAAAAAATATCGCGCCGAAGAGACAAAATGATGAAGGAAAAAGCGACGTGAGTCAAACTTCTACGATAGGCAATCTCGATTATTTAGTTAAAGAATCGTTAAAAAAAAAAAAAAAAAAATGGCGGCTAAGCCTCGACTCGTACGGTATTAAAAAATGTATTGAGCAATAAGCCAGTAATCGGTGAATCGGAACGAAAAATATTTCGAGACGTCAGCAAAAAGTTTGAAGCGTAGAAAAAAACCTCAAAATTTTGTGCTTATAACCACAAACTTCCGACACGTGCGATAAGCTGCAGATGAATGAAAAAAAACTCCCCGTTGGATTTACATGGGGATGTTGTTTTCCAACGATTCGGTCGCCGCCTCAAAAGACCGGAATATATTTCCGTCTTGTGTGGCTTACCTCCGCCTTCCGGTGGAGAAAAATCTCGGGGCCGCGGAAATGCTGATAAAATAGCGCGGATGAAGCAGAGAAAATGGTCAATTTCGTTCGGAGATTTTGAATAATCATCGCTTATTGAAAAAATCTCGACCAAAGCTCCGACGACATTCGAGCTTGATTAATGAATTATTTCGACAGCTGTTCAGCCGAGAATAATTAATTTTGCCTCACGAGGATTCCGCGATACTCGTAATAATACTTTTCAATACATATAGTGAGGCTCGTGTGTATATGTATTGTTGGGTGAACAAAGGCCGCGAAATAGGGATCGTGTGGTAAAGACCCTCTTTGATCGAATTAGAGTACTACTGCCGGCACTCGCAAATTGATACAACACCAAGTCAAAAAGGGTCAATTGTATTATCACTCTTTTGGCTTAATTGCATATACTCATGATCGTGTCGAACACGTGCACACGAGGAGACTCAATTAGTCCCTGCCCTTTCAATGCAAATATAATCTCGAAAATATTCACGCTTGTGTTTTCATTCAGGCATATCTCTCTCTCCTCCACGGCGTGATTCCACGCAGGAAAACTCGAAATGACTAACAATTCCGACTGGAACGGTAACTAAGCCCAATTTTGAAAAATTCATATCTCCGGTAAATATTAACGAAAAGCGTTCATTTTTTAGAAAAAAATACGATAAAACAATGAAAAAGGGGAGAAACGACTTTTTAGGGTTAAATGACTTGGTCTGAATGAGCCCAACTTTGAAAAATTCATATCTCCGGTAAAATTCAACGATAAGCGTTCAACTTGGGCTCATTCTCTTCGTTTTTTTAAATGCAAAAAAGTACGGGGAAACGAAGAGAAAAATTTCGAAAATTTTCAGACGCCCGGTCAAATTTATTCGAAATAGTATTCTTTACCAAAAGCTGTAAAAATTCTTTGCACAAATCGAACGATGCGAGTTTCACTGAAGTTTTGCACCTCAAAATGAATTACGGTCGAAAATTACGATAAAAAGTAAAAGGGACTCGGGAGGGACTCGATCGAGTACATAGCGTCGACGATGATAACTCATCGGCATGAGCAGACTTAATTATCTTGTCAACTTGTTTGAACGATGTCTCCCCCCCCCTTCTAGTCGGTGCGTGCAAGTGTGTCAACGCTTGAATTTTGATGTTAGACAGGAAGGTGTATAGACGGGGTGCTGGGCGGCTCTCGAGGAAGAGAGAAAAAAAGAGAGTTGAAGAGAAATGGCAAAGGGTCTTAGTTCAATGAGGAGAGCCAGAGCGAGAGGAATTAAAGAGCGCGAACAAGTTGACCCCCACAACGATGGTCAATTGTGCGGGCCACGTTCTTGTAGTTCGTAATAACGGGACTTTAGCCAGATTCTATATATACCCATAGAGGCTATTTCGAGTTAAATCGATCAATCCTTCTTAATCGGTGCATCATAAAAATTGGCAAATTTTTTCAAAACGGATAAAAAAAAAATGGTAAAACCCGCAAAGGGCCGTGTTGCTGACGTAGAGCCTGACGTAGACGTCTCGTTTTTATCCCGGAGCGAGACCAGGTTAACTAACCATGACCACATTATTAATATATAGCCGAAAACAATCACTCAATTAGCACATCGAGTGTTGCAACTTTTCGTACACAATAGTTACGCGTCAATGTCGACCCTAGAGCGGTAATAACCTGGGCTCAAAAATAAACTACCCCATCAAGCCATTTTTTTCCCTTTTTTAACAAATTTTTTGACTTTGCCACAGGCTCACGTGATTCTGCATTGAAAATCGAAGAGAATGAGCCCAATTTGGACCGTTTTCGTTGGATTTTACCCAAGATATGAATTTTTCGAAATTTTCATTAGTCGTTTGAGCTCTTTTAGATAATAGATGTACGCGCGGACGACTGTATTCAGTCGAGTTAGCGTGCCTCAGGCACGCGCGCACTCCATCTTCCACAGACTCCCATACGGAATATATTATGTCTACTTCGATCAAGATACGTCGTACATTTCTACATATAATATAGAACATGTGAAATGTGTGTGTGTGTGTGTGTGTGTGTGTGTGTCGTCGCGGAAACGGAAACGTTGGCGAGGCCGACCAATTGCATCTCTTACTCGTCTCTGTCTGGATCTCATCTCCGCGTACTCTCATTTTTATATTAGCCTGCTCTTTCTCTTTCTTGGAAATTGCAGAAACGAATAACGAGGCACAAAACTAATGAAGCGATTCCTTCGCCCCTCACCTCTAAACGCGGCGCCGCGATATTAAAATTATCCTTTATCCCATTACGTCGTACATCCACCAATAACAATTGAGGCGTATTTTATTTGACTTATCCCGCCAACTCCCGCTGGGCTCTGAATGAGCCCAATTTTCAAATATATATAGTGGCCCGGGCAATTTTGCTTCAAGTGAAAAAAAAACAAAGACGGGCCGCGGGCTTTTGTCGGCCGCGGCTCTAAGGTTAATTTGTTGTTTTTAAGCCTTCTTCGAATGCGCAACTACTTGCGGAACGTCGATGAGAACGATTGAAATTTCGTCTTAAACAGATTGGAAATGAACAAAAATTGAACGAAATAATCATGACCAGTTAATAATTGTTGTACGTTGAATGGTTAAGACTTTGCTTTTATTTTTCGCTCACCCGGCTTCCTGCGAGAGCTCCAGAGCACAGGAGGATGCGCGGGGGCGGCAGCGGCGGCGGCGGCGGCGGCGGCAGCAGCAGCAGCAGCGACGACGGGGTTACCGGCAGAGGCAGCCAGCTTGAGTGCGTTCCGCGAACCTGATCGAAACGATAAAAAGCATTATGTTACGATGGAAAAAGTGGAAAAAAATAGTGTACAATAGCTGGTATGGATATCGGATCGATCGTCATCGTTTATCGCCCAAGTAGACGCATATCAGAGTGATAAACGCTCGATCGGAGTATGTACTCCGTTATGAGGCGTTCCTCTTTACTATTCCCACCGCGTCGGACATGTTCAATAATTGCCCTGCTGATTTGTCGAAACAAGCAAAAATTGTTGGGGAAAAATGAAAAATGAAAAAATGGAAAAAAATCTCACGGATTCTCACGGACGGCTCACGGGCCGCGTATCCATGAAATTTCTCATATACGCACCGAGGTCCTCCTCATTTTCGTGAGCCCTATTATCGTTATTTGCCCAACTATATTTATAAATGCGATGCGGTGCCGATCCCACCACGACCGGACCACATGCAACGAGATTTACGGCTTACGGCCGCAATAATATGATGGATGCGTCCGTCAAGAAACCTTGAGGAAAAAACGTGCGTCATCTCATGCCCCCCCCTCGCAAGTCCTTTCACACACGGTTTATTCCGTTAGGTAATGAAATTTCTAATTTTATTGGAAAAAAACAAATCGTCCTAATCCGATGATGCTTCGGATAGGCGAGAGAAAATGAATAGGAAGCCTCCGGCCTCGAACTATCTGGTTTTTATCGATTTTGAATTATATATACCGCGCACGAATATTCCGTACTCTGGAAATGAATATCTACGAAATGCCAGCCAGGAATAAAAATGATAACTGCATCGTCTCTTTTATGGCCCGATCATCAGGCTAATAAATCGTTCGATGCAACGAAATTTTTCTTCTTCACTTTGCCAAAGCTTATTATTTCCATTCAAAATTTTATCATACCGATCAAACGATTTTAATCCTACGACGATAACCTTTTTTTTTATTATTTTTGAAAATCCAAATTTTGAAAAATTCATATCTCCGGTAAAATGAACGGGAGAACGAAAAGAGGAAGGGTCGCATCTGATCCGAGACTCATATACGTCCTGGGGTTATCAAAAAATTCCAATCGCCACAAATTTCTCACAATATTTAGTCCAGAGGTACGACACTGGAAAACTCAAAAAATCATTTATCCGGAACGGTATTACACGCGTCACCGAAGTTTAACATCGGAAATGTTATCTCTTCGTACTACGCGGTTATCAAACTCGATTGTATAAAGTGGATTCGGATTACGTCTGCGTACATAATATGAGGTCGTATTGCAATGATTTACTTGTACAAAAATGGCTGAATGCGTGCGTGAGGACTGCAGCAACGGAATTCCGTTGGGTTCTTTTTCTTGAGCAAATCTCAGCGTGTCCTATGCGATTTTTCGGGATCACCCATGTCGGTCACATGATTATCAATTCGTATACTAATTTAATGACACTAAACGTCGCAACGTTAAAAATACCTTTTTCTTCAATTTTTCAAAAATCATGGCAATTTTCGGACCGATCTCTTTTTTTCGGATTTCGAAAAAAAAAAAATAAATGATTTTATTGTCTCGAGTAAATAATGAATAAGAATCATGAGATCTGGTCGATAAAAAAGCGAATTTCGTTGCACATTCTAACGATGCACACTTGAGCATCGTCTAAAATATTTTATCCGCAGACCGCGATAAATTTGAGAATAAGACTGATCGATTATTTTTATTCCTTTTATTCGATTTCCTCGTCTGTTGACAGAAGAGTATGTACCGGTTTGTGCGTTGTATATATATATATATATATATATATATATATTGTGCGATTATATTATTCGTGAGCTCGTGAGTTATCTCTCGCAGGAAACATAATACGACGCGCCCGTGGCGGGATCTCGATAAATAAAAAAAAAATTTTATAAATTGCTTGTCAAAGAAAAACATATGCCACCGAAGTGAAAAGATAAGCCAAACTTGTAGTTTTTCAATCCGGAGCTGTTGAACTTTACAGTAACTCACGAGTGTTTGTTCAACGTGCTCTCAATATTTTGGCTGTTCTTTGGCTGTTTTTTCTAAACTTGGATATTCGGAATTTCACACTTTCGTATTGAAACCGGTAGTGGCAAAAAATTCGTATATATATTCGTATTTGGAAAATTCCAAAGAGGCAAAAAAATGTATTTTCACTTGAAAAATGGAATGTTTTTTTTTAAATTTTGTTTGTTTGTTTGTTTTTTGTTTGCGGAATTAATGGCTCGCGCCGTTGTTGTGTTTCCGCGTACGATCTTGAGCGGTTCTTGACTCGACGCGACAATTCGTATATATTGATATGTGGTCAGATCGCGAGCGGGTTTCGTTCCCATATTCGTAAAACGCGTACGTGCGCCTTCGTAAACGTCACCACCGAAATATTAAGGCTCGTTGACATTCGAGGCATCGCATCGAAAAACAAAGGCGAAAAACAGAAAGAGGTAACAAAATTTGCAGAGATTACGAAAAGTTTTGGAAAATGACTCAGTTCAAATTTGGAATGAAAAAAAAAAGATATAAATTATTTGATTTTGACACTGTTAACATGCTTGCTTGTGTCATGAAAAATAATTGAAAGAACAATAACATTTTCGCGTGATTGACAAATGTGGCAACACCGCGGAGGAGTATTATAGGTTATGGCGCTTTATTGAAATGTCAGTTACCGCCAAGTGCAGCACTTTTGTAAGAGGAAATTTGTTTATCGACCCAAAGATGTAGCGTTGAGAATAATCAGACTTTATTCATTGCCAATGTCAACATATTGCATGACATGTTACTTTTCATGAAATCATTTATCTTATACATCTACAATAACGTTCGATAAAATATTTTTTTAAATATTTCAATCGATTACTCTCGCTTTTAAATGATAAAATTAGCGTTTTTTGTCACTACGCTAACGTTACTCAAATGGACAACTAATATTCTCAACTATAAACTCGGAAATAATTGAGGAAAATGGTTTTGGATCTTTAGGAGAGTCATGCACCACACCACCGGGGGATGAAAAAAAAAAATTTCGTTTTTATTTTTTTCATTCAATGGCGCATCGATAGGTCGCAGCAGCCGGGGCTTTTTCACTTTCACACTTTCTCCGTGGTGTGTTTTCTCTGTTCGCCTCGTTCTTTCCTTCACTTTCGTCTCGTGCGTCAAACCATCAATGTGCCAAAGTGGGAGAGAGATGGGAGAGAAATTCTTTGGTATGTCAATACCAGAAAGGAGCAAAATCCAAAGTAACAATAAAATTAAAATTTCGAGTCATCGGTGGTCTCTCTGGCATTAGTTTCACAAAAATTCCGTTAGATCGAGCGGGAGAATCGAGCTCACGAGTGAAATAAAACGCGTACGTAGCAATAATAAGCGCGCGCGAGAGAACGCATCAAGCTTTAAATCCGTTGAGCCTACAACGCTAACCTGGGGCGGGGGGGGGGGGGACTGGGGGGTCTGAGTGACCCCAATTTTGAGAAATTCATATCTCCGGTAAAATCGAACGAAAAGCCTTCAACACTTGGGCTCATACTTTTCGTTATTTAATGCAGAAGAATCACGTGAGCCCGAGGCAATTTTGCTTACGAGTGAACCAAAAAAATAATTAAATATTGGATAAAAGGTTAAAAAAAAAGGGGAAGAGGATGGGAGAAAGGGCGCGGCGGGATTTATAGCCTGGGGTGGTCTTTTACGACGTCAGGTTACCCTTCCGGGGGGTTACAAGGCGTTGGGATTTCCGTCTCGGATGGGCATCAACCAAAAGGGAGTATCGATAATGAATTTACCAGCATTAATATTTTTTAATATCCGGCCCGATCGAAGCTTTTTCCATATCTCTACCAACAAACATACACATGAATAGTCATTGGTATTTCTATTTCTAGTCTCAGCAGCAGCGCGAGTCGTTGACGTTGTTATCCTGCATTTATTAATTTGACCATAATCATCGATGGGCGTCATCAGTGCGACGATGACATTCCGAATCAGGAGGAAAAAAACAACTCGTCCGATGGTCGAGACCTTAATTGGTGGCCATCGATTTGGCGAATGACGACGCGTCGTACTCGCGCGATCTTCATCATTGACGACCGCGCGCGATCGTACAAAAAAATTCCATAAGACGCGCGCCGACGGAAAAACAAAAAAGTTGTCAAATTTTTATCCATTTTTTTCCAACATTTCAAAAAATTCGCGGTCACCTCTGACTTTTTTCGAATTCTTCTTATTTAAAAGTTAACAAAAAAATCCACCATTATTCGATTGAATTGCGAGAAAATGAATTTTTTTCGAAAAATCGTGACGAAAATTTGTTTTTGTTTTTTCACCAACACGAGGTATAGCTTCGGCTACTGTTTTCTCACCGAATTTTGAGCCGTCTCAAGCATACCCCGAGCGCGCAAAGAATCATCATTGCATCGGCCCAGACGCCATTAGCCATAGCTGTGACAAAATAAAGAAACGGCCGAAAAATATGTGGATAACTCACTTGTCGCGGCAGAAACTTGAAGCACTGCAGCCGCGGCTGCTTCCCGCAATTCCGACCCACCGTCGATCGCATCCGATTGCCTCGGTGGACTGCTGCGACGCTTAGACAATCGATGTCCCACCGGATGTGACAAGTTCCAACAACACCTTTTTCGCTTCTCCTTCAGCCCTGTCGTATCTATATATGTTTTTTTTTTTTTTCTTTTTCATTAATCAGACTCGAGTTCAACAGAAATATATGCGAAATTTTTTTTTTTTAATAATCCGTTCGTGCTTTGAACGGACACCCGCTTGAGATTCGGTAACTTGGAATCTAACGAAAAATATTTTTATCCACATTCATAATTTTTTCTCTCACTTATTTTCGGAATTACCTCACAATTTTTCTTTGCCATTCAATATTTTCTTTTGCAAACATTTTTAGAGGCCGCAACTGCGCTTTGATTTTTCCTTCTATTTCCAAAAATGATAATTCAATTAATAAATTTCGTTGCATTCCGACGATCCATACTCCAACGTCGTTCTAAGCTTTTATTATTAAATATAAATTATTTATTTATAACAAAAATATCAATTAAAAATGATGAGAGCTCGAAGAGTTGTGGAAAAATTTTGAAAAAAAATGTACTCCACCCAGAACGTGAATTTCGCTAAAATCAGATTTTTCGGATCCATTTCTGTTATAAGATTCAAATTTCGTTCGAAAAAATCAGTTCAAAGTTCAAAGTCATCCGCGACTTATTCCCTGCGACGATAAATTTTTCATTATTCTTGCCATACGACGAATTTATGGTGAAAACGGGATTTGGTGCCGACATAGAGTCGGCGCCGACCAAGTTGCCACAGTCACGCGCCAGTCACACTTGGTGGCGGCGGTGCCTTGGCGAATTTCACGTTTTTAACATTTCAAATAACTCGCCATCATATTCTACACGCTTTGTATTTTTTTTTCATCAAGAATCCGAAATTCTAGGATTTAATGGAAAACGAATTCGGGCAAAAAGAAGAAAAAAAAATGACAATATTCCATTAAAATTGTTACAACGACAAAATAGAAAAAAGATAGAAAAAACAAACAAACCCATCGCAAAAAACGAGTCACGTCATCGACATGGGAATTCCCTTGAAAAATAGATTGAAAGAGTGTCAGACCTCAAATAACAACATCCACTAAATCCACAAACGTCGAAACTGCGAATCACCGAATAAAATGAATTTAAATAATAATTTCGCACGGTACGCGGAAAAAATATCACAACAAGAAAAGTACGATGTAAATATGCGCGTGTGTCGAAGGAAACTTTGTCAATGTTGTGTCAAAACATTGGACTATTTTTCGTCGAGACTGTACGCGAGCGTATCCTTGAATGAAACAAAGAGAGAAAATAATGCACGACGCGCGAATATGAGGAAAACATCGCGCGCACACTTGGACCCGCGGGGGCACCGATACGCGAAAACTCTGCGCGTAAGCAGTTCGAAGAAAGCTTGTCAAGAGGAAAAATGAACGAAAGTCTTGAGAATTCCTCGTTATTTTCTATGAGCCCGCTCGCACAGAAATGTAAACAATGAAGAAAAAAAAAGTCGAAAATCGTTCGGGTATCGTGCGCGTCAATGCGAATATGCACAACGTCAAAAATGTGAGGAAAAAATAATAACAAGCTCGCGATATACGACGAGTAACCAGAGATGTAGTAAACGTATTTGTTTTCGAGAGAATTTTTCGTGTCGAACTGTTGGCAAACGAGAGGACGAACTAAGCAAAACGACGGAGGTTAAGAATCGCCTTGTGGCAAAAAGCGTTACCGCGGGGGAATCTGAAGAAGAAAAAAAAACAGAGAGACGGAGAGGAGCGCGCCGAGTGGTCTATAGATAGCGTGAAAAGTGGAAGGGGCTTTGAGAGATAAAAACTCGTAGAGGGGGTCGCGATCCGGAAGCACGTAATTCCAGGATGTTCTGCTCGAGCATAGAGCACAGAACTTTGCGCGTTCGTACTCCCTGAAAAAGCGAACGTCGCAACGGAGAACGAGAAAAAAAATTAAAAAAAAAAAAAAACAACTGGGTAAAGTAGCGAACGCACGACTACGAAGACGACGGTGGTGCAGACGACGACGAGGAAATCGAAACAAGGAACGTACCGACCAATCCCCCTGGTGCCAGTTAGATAAAGAGGGACAGAGATAACGCACAAGTTAAATCGTGTAGTCGTACGAGCGCTGCATATGTGATAGTACCAACAGTACGAATCTCTATTTCACCACGTTACATACAGACTCTCTCCCTAAACTGATACCGCACGAGATTAATTTCAAGATTACGCCATTACCGAGAACAAAACTCTTCGCTGCTCAATCTTTTTATCCAGTGCATCGATCACGAGATATTATTCAATCAGTTAAAACAGCCTATAACCGTCACTTCGCTATTGGCAGTTTGAAAAATACGAGAAAGTCTCAAAGTTACAGTGTTTAACGATCGGGATTCGTGAAAATAAATAATTTTGTTGTTGAGACAAGTTTTCATCGTTGGAATGCAACAAAATTTGGTTTTTTCTTAACCAGATCTCACCATTTTTATTCAATAATTACTCAAGACAATAAACCCATATTTTTTTAAGATCCAAAGAAAAAATCGACACGAAAATTGCCATGATTTTTTAAATTGAAGAAAACATTCAGTGTCATCTCGAGACTGGACCGACGAGCAGAAAAAACCTTCAAGCTACACACGGTTAATCGTAACATTCAACTCGAACACTCTCGGTTTGGTCGTACCGACAACCTCAATTGCTGGCTCGATAACGTTCTTAGACGTCACGACAAATGCCTCCACCGCGAGTTCGCTTCTATTGTTGTGAAATCGGAATACGAGACTTCGAGCGCGATACAGGAAGCAGGAAGGGAGTCGAGCCGAAAAGTTGTTAGATGTTGTTAGACGACAGAAAAGACGACGCACATGGTGCACGGCGAGAGGAAATTACGAAAGCGTTGTGTTTATTTTCTGCTGGGACCAGAGTCACCCGACGACGCTTTACCAACATGTCGAAGTTTGCACCTTCAAGAAGCAACGAAATCCCTTCCTTTTCCACGAGACTCTGAAACACGTTCGAAACGTTGGAAAGCAACGAACAATATTTATTTTCATTGACGATTTGTTTTATTTTTAAAATGATCCAACTTTTTCGAGCGCTTCATTTTTCTGGGGACAAAAACCAATCGTCGTTATGAGCCTCGCCGTTATGCGTTATGAGCAATGCCACGGAATAAAAAATTAAAAATTAAAAAAACGATTCGTCACAAATTAAGAAAAGAAAATTCGAAAAAAAGTGACGAATAATTTTTTTTTTTTTTTTTCATCCCGTGGCATTGCGTCGATGCAAAATTCAGGCTCATTCGTCGTTTTGTCATGAAAATTAAATATTTCATTAAAATAACGAGCCTTCCCAAAAAAAACACGATTTTTCTGGGGGCAAAAATCGGATTGTTTTATCGTGATAATTATATGTTTCATTAAAATGACGAGCTTTGGCAAAGAAAACAAAAGAAAAAAAAAAACAAATTTCGTTGCATTCCATCGAGGCAAACTTCACCGTCATACAATGTAGTCGGTAATGCTACATCGAGAGCGTGAAGTTGTCACATAAACCGAGGCGATGGCAGCAACTCACACGCAAAGTACGTAAATCGTTTTTTTTTTCGCGCACACTTGTAACATTTACTTATTTTCGCTGCAATGTCTGTCGAGAAAGTGCGATTTAATGTCCAATAACAAATCGAACGAAATTTTTCATGTTGAAAATCAAAAGTTGATGTGAATTTTCAACGAATTTCGATTTTTCGGAACGCTTGAGCACGAGGACACGAAAAAAATGTACTGCACCAACGTTATTTCTCGTAGTGGACGACGAAAAAAAGAAAAAGAAAATCTATTCAACCCCCTTAATCGACACACACACACACACCGAAAATCTCCGAACTCGTTTCCAACATTTATATTTTTAGCTATCCGTAGCTAATCCGTACATGCGTTAAGAATGGGACGGAGAAAAAAAAACGACGACGAGGTACAACACCGGCGGCGCCGGTAACCCGCGATGTTGCTGTTCAGACGCACACTGCATGCTCGCCTTGCTTAACGGTAGAATATCCAGTAATAATACGTAAACATGGAGGGATACACTCAGGCGCGTCGTCAACACACAGACGCATGCACGATCATTGAGATTAAAACGTTGGGACAATTTTTTTTTTTGCGAAAATATAACCGACCAAATATAAAAGTGCATGAATAATATCAAGGGCATGGCACTTGCGACGAAAAGTATAAAAAAAAGGCGAATATATACCTTGTTACGGCGAAGATTCGCCGGTTTGTATACATATAGAGCCCACAAAATACGCGAGATTTATCACTATAACAACACATCGATGAGTCGTGTTAAAATAATAATTTTTCCTTCGTCTTCTCGTTCGTGTTGCGTATATAGTTCGTACATCACAGAGAGAACGAGAGAGAGAGAGAGAGACAAACAGAGAGAATGAACACGCAGCAACAAACACACAGACGCAGCGAAACACAAACATACGAGGGCGCGAGCGCGATCTTTTCTGTCCCGTCGGCTCACATTTCTTTACGTCACGATGTACAAAAGTAAACTCGAATGTTTTCACGCACAGAAGAGAGATGCAGAGAGAGAGAGAGAGAGAGAGAGAGAGAGAGAGAGAGAGAGAGAGAGAGAGAGAGAGAGAGAGAGAGAGAGAGAGAGCGCGAGAGAGAGAGAGAGAGAAGAGAGAGCACCGTTAACGTTTTATTCTTTTTTGTTTAGCCGCGCACCAGATCGAAAACTTTTATTTCCTCCTCGATTCAAAACACCCGCCTCACTCTTTCCTATTCTGTCACCGCTTTTATCCGTGAAAAATCGCACACACCCACATACCACGGACACACAGCTTGCTACGTTTTTACCAGATTTCGTTCGAGTTACTTTTCATATTCATTCATGTCGACATGCAAATTCCGAATGACTCCGCGACTCGACCGGCTCCCTTTTTTTCGACACGCCGGGCGACCGCGATTTTCTACCTCTCTTCGCCAACCGCATTTAAACGTGTGCTTCACTATCTCACCATCACCTTCACATTATTTTACAACCTTTTTCCACATCCGAACCTTTTTTTTCCCCGTCGACCGAGCAAATATTTAGAACAAGTTTCGAGTCTTTCGGGGATCGGACCGTTTCTCAGAGACAGCGCGAACGATCGAGTCCCACCGGACGAGAGGGAACTCTATCTAACACTAAAAGCTCGACGGTGCTGTGCACTCACTCGGTCCCGTCGCGCTGCGATAACTATAGACCTCGACTGTGGATTATGTACACACAGAGCAACTCCCGAGACTCTGCTTGTGTCCCATCCATGGATTCATATATACATATACATGCGCAAGGTACACGTACGCGCGCGTGTGTGTGCGACGCGCGCGCACGCCAGAGCCGATAAACGGGAAAAAAATGTTTACTTATCAGACTGTACCGGTATACAGTCGAGTCTCTCTTATCTGAAGGTTGAATTTCATAACAACCGCGTAGCCATCGGTGCGAGAGAGATAGCTACTCAATTTCTACACCCAAATTTGCGAACACTCCGTCGTCCTCTAATCGCGGTATAAAAAAAAAGTCTCAGCCCACGCAAAATAAATAGATACAAAAATTTACTAAGACTTTTGTCGCGATGGGATAAATCTATAACTTTCGAAAATCTCAAGAGATGTACGTAGAATTAGTGAATTTTTTCGTAACCGCGCATATTTGAATGAGCGTTTGCGATTTACACACGCCGCATGGAGAAAAATAGGAAAAAGAGACAAAATCACGCGGAACTCTTATTTTTTCTGAAATATCAAACTTCCCGGCGGTGACCGCTAATGGGCAAAGGTTCATTACGGAGGATTGAGAAGATTTCTTAGAAATTCGCATATTTTGTCGAATGAAAAGAGATGTCTCGATATATTCAATGCTCTGAGCAAATATACTTATTTCTGTCAACAATTAAATAATTAATGAAAGACAAATAATTAAACATGATATTATCCGAAAAACCCCCATTTCCGCACCGCGTGATATAAAAAATATATAATTCTTTGCGTAGATGAGTTAAGAAAGTGGAGACTGTACGATCGTGCGGGACTGTACAGTGCACGGTACAGCCGCTTCTGCTTCTCTTGCCTCTCTACACCGGCGGCCCCTGTGGCGCCAGCTTCCTATCCTTATGTCACATCGAAATAGTTACAATTCACTTTTATAATGATACCAATACTCGTCATATCGCAAACTACTTTTTTTGTTCATTACCTTTTTTCCTCGCGTGCATTTATCATTTCCATTTTATTTTCCATTCAACCGTCGCGCTCGATTGATTTTCACTCGGATAACGAAACAATAAGGTTTATCAATCGAGTTATTCGCGTTAATTGAGTAAAACAAATGTTTCGCCGTGCCATTTTATTAATTGTGGCCTCGGTCTTAACCTCACATCGCGCGATTTCAACCCAAATCGTTACTGCGTCAATTATCCACTGAATGAAATATTTGATTTTTAAGTTGGAATAATAGCTGTAAAGTCTCCTGTCGGTATTAGATCCTCCAACAAATGCGAAAAATACTCATTTTTTAAACTTTAAAATACGGATCAGTTTAAATATTTACCTCAAAGATTTTTCGTTCGTAAAATCGTTGCGAAAATCGTGGTCCGACTTGAATAAGTATATGAATCTTTTCGTTTTTCCATGCCGGAGAGAATGGTGAAGAGCAAACCCAGTTCTATCAATCAAGAATTATATAGTGATAAATCGATTTAAATACCTTAAGTGCTGAAAATTGGACTCTGGTTTTTTTTCACGATCGTCAAGCATCGGAATGGACAATTTTCCAAAAAAAATCTGCAAAAGTCTGGAGGCTGAATGTTTCACCAAAAACATGATGCTTGTCCAACTTTTGCTCAGAACTATCGCGAGAAAATCTTTCTTCCAGGACTATTTTTAGAATCCTCGAATCAACGGAGACTCATGTATTTTTCTAGTGTACCATAAAGCTGCCCGACAAGTGACTAAAATCTATGGCCCGTCGTTGGAGTTTGGAGGTAAAAAAAATGTTGAGGTTTCAAAGTTTGAAAAAAAAAAAAAGTAAATGGATCGATTGAGACGGATGGACATTGATAATTTTGTTGTAAGTAAACGAGAGTTTGAGCTGAGCGTGTTTAATAAGATCAGAGAAGACAATGTACAATATGGGAAAGACCTACAGAGACTGTGATTAAGCGCGGCAGGCGAGAAGAAAACCTGTCACGGCTCCTGGTTTAACGATTTTTCAATAACTCCTGCAGCGTGGCAAGATTATTCCTCAGGAAGAATTCCCAATTCTTCGTCTGTCCACTTTGATGGATCCGGATAATCGTATTCTCCCTGTTTTTGTGGTGAAAATACCATTTTTTCATGAATTTTATTGATTTTTGAGAGTGGGCGTTTTGAGTTGCGGAAAAGTCAAAATATTTCATAGCCGTGGCTAGTCGTCCAGGTAATCCGACAAAATAATATTCATTCAGACACAATTCTTCCGGACAAGCAGAGGTCGCTTATTCGTCCGGAAGTAAGCTTCTAGCGTATGAAAGGATGACTCTGGAATTGGCAACGGGCTCCAACAAAAAATCCATTCTTCTATTGATTATGAAAAATCATGGCCTTTTTCGTATTCGACTTTTTCTCTGGAACTCGAAAAATATGGTTTTATTGTCTTGAGTTAATATTTCATAAGAATTATAGGATCTGGTAGAGAAAAATCAGAATTTCGTTGCGTCGCAATGATGGAAACTTCAGCATCGTACGAAATACCCGGAGGAATAGCCACAGAGAATATTGATCGGAGGTACCGCTAGAGTTTTGTTACTTACGACTATGTGACCGAAATCGTGCCAGCAGTTCCAGAGAATCCACCACCAAAGTATTCCGCCGAGGATCTCTGCAACGATGATGTCCTCTTTGGGAGGATCCGGGACTTCGCGATAAAAATATCTACGAAATCATTAATCATCGCTTCTTAAATAATAATTAATGTTTCGCGAGTTAGAGGAAAAAAAATGTCCAAGAAAAATATTGAATCGATTGTTGTGGGGGCAAGACGAAAAACGCAAAAAAAAAATAATATCCAAGTCGTTGCATAACCTGAAAAGAAATAATTCATTTTCACTCACCCTCCGCCGTGACTAGAACGCAACGGAACGACATTCTGTGCGGATTTTTTAACTACGAATTTCGTTGCGATTTTCCTAAATAACGGAACACCTCGTGACAGTAACATTTTGTTTCCGAAATACTCAATCCCTCGTATGTCACTCGTCCTCCTCTACGGCAGCTGAATTTACGAGAAAGCTTTCTCCCGTCGCCGCTTGAAACGCTACTCGTGCTCGATGCGATTGCGCGGCGGGTTTCAAATGATCAAACATTCCAGCAGCGCTCAATCGTAATCCTCGTTTCCTAGGAGCCGGGCCGTGTCGCCTGATCGAGGATTCAAGAATTTTTATTTCAATTAAAGTTTTTATTTTGGGGGAAAACATTTTTTTTCATTGAATTTAATTTTAATAGAAATAATTTTGTAACATTCATATCTTTGCTCAAAGTAAAAACAATTAGTAAAAAATGCGGTGAAACAATAAAAAAAAAACGGGAGAACGAAGGAAAGGCGTAGGATTTCAAGGCGCCTTGGGTCGTTATCGACCCCAGGTAACCGTTCCAGAGTTAAATTAAATAAAAGTCATAATTTTATATTCAGATAATAAAAATTATAAATGCCTCGGTCGTGAAACGAACTCCGAACGATGAATGACGATGAGAAAAATTGGAAAATACACAAAACAAAGACAACAAAAAAGGACAATGTTTAATTTATTAAATACTCAAGTATTATATATATATTTCTTTGTTCTATACACCGTCACTTTTTTTGACTCCATTCGATCCACGGACATTGAGTCGCAGCAAAGTTTCGACCTTGTTACCTAATAACAACGTGCAATTACATTACATCTCGCTATACCGACGCGCGATTCACGTAACAATTATTATACCGCGCATAAGACTTTTCACAGATTCGTGAATTATGTACAGATCGGTCGATCCTGAGAATCGATATAGTGAATAACGACTCTGGATCGATTTACAAAAGACGCGAATGCCTTGATGACATAATTGATTGACATATAAATTATTTGTGTGTTTACAAACCACGCGGTTCTGGACTTTGTTCTCCGGGAACATTTCTCTAACCGTGGATATTCGAATAATTCGTTACCATTCGGGCCTCCGTTTTGTTTCCCTCTAATTTTAGTGAAAAACATTTATTTTCATTGATTATTAGTTTAATTTTATAAATGATGGAAATTTTTCGAGACGACATATTTTGACCGATCGTTTTATAATCGCTATTTAATTCTGACTGTAAATAATCGGCTTTGGCAAAGAAAAAAAAGGAATTTCGTTGCATGCCAACGATGCAAACTTCAACCTCATGAAAATCATTCAATCCACGAAATCTGTGGATATCGATTTTTGTGATCGAAGAACCTCGGACGATGAGTAACGTAATTATTCGCCTATTAAAATAATATTTATATATTCATACAGGATGCTAATGAACAAAGGCCATAACCCACGCAAATTAAGCCCGTAAGACGGCAGGTTACGATTTTCTCATCGGCAGCAAATCGATTTATTCACGCGTTTCGCAAATTTTTCGTGTCGCTATCGAAGGGCGATCCTCGTCACAGTGCCTCGTCGGTGTCCTTGTCGAAAGACACACGAGAATCGATTGTACTAATTTGGCTGTTTTTATCCCCTTTGTTGGCTGTTTTTTTCATCGGATCCACATGTTTATAACAACATGGTCGTTGGGTTCTCGAGAAGACTCTTAAACGCTGCGAGCCATTGAGCTCCAACCGCACCGTCCACCGTACGATGATCCAAACTCGCCGTTACGGTCATGAATTGGGCAGTGGTGAATCTGAAAACATTAACGCAATCTTCATTCATACAATTCATACGGGAAAGGTCGGGGAATCAATGGAACGAGAAACAAAACCAAATTGGCAGGGACACCAATTGCACCCAAAACCTTGATTTTTTTTTTTGCCTATTCCAGTAATCTGGGGGTCTGAATGGGCCCGATTTAAAAAAATTCATATCGTGCACCTTGGGCTCATTGCTTTTATTTTTTATTGCAGAAACACGAGAGTCTGGGACAATTTTGCTCGAGGTCAAAAAAATTGTCAAAAATTCAGTAAAACGGTAAAAAACGGGGGAACGAGAGGCGAAAGATTTCAACTCGCCTGGGGCTCATAAAGAGCCCAATTCTAAAAAATTCATATCTACGGTAAAATTAAATGAAAAGCGTTCGGTTTGGGCTCATTCGTTTTGTTTTTAAATGCACAATCACGAGTACCCCGGGTCTGAAAATTGGTCAAAATTGCGTTAAGAAAAAAAGAATAAAAAAGGCGAAAACGAAGAGAGAAAGATCGCTGGATTTACAGCCTGAGGTAGTTTTTCAGCCCAGGCCACGGTTCTAGGATTAATGAGCCAATTGAATTACCCTTTCTCATTATCGGCCGGTACGAGCCTCGTCTCAGTTCCACCAACAGCGAGAATGATCGATTGAGGCGGATTGATTATGGCCGAGAAGTTTTTAATGCCAAACATTCCCAAGTTCGAGACGGTGATCGTGCCACCCTGGAACTCTTGGGGCTGGAGCTTTCCTTCTCTGGCTCGTGCTGCCAATTCCTTAACATCTTTACTTATTTCGACTATTCCTTTGGCGTCCGCAGCAAATACGATCGGCGTTATCAATCCATTTTCCGTGCTGACCGCAACGCTCACATCCACGTGATCGTATCTGTTCAATTTTACAACAATTAATAATAATAATAATAATAATATAATAAATAAATAATTATAATAACAATTAATGAATTATGATAATGAATTTACAATTATTCATTACGCTCAGCAAAAGTGATAGTTTTCGAAAATGTGTGTGTGTGTGTGTTTTTTCTTCTAGTGAATATTCAAGTTGGCGGAAGAACGGATGAGAAAAGGTTTTAGAAAATTTCGACACGTCACCAAACGGCGTCGTAATTTTGGCCTGAAATTCCAATAATTACTAATTTTATGCGACTGATAAGTAACGGGCGTTGGCTTACTGTCTAATAACGTCGCCGAGCCAGGCACTGTTACCCTCGGGAACTTTCTTGCAGGCCATCGCCATGCCCTTGATAATAATATCATTAACGCTCAGCTTGACTTTTTCCTTTTCGAGCATTTTGTTGAACTGTGCTCTCATAGCAAGAGCATTGTCCATTTTAATGTCGACCGTGAGATAATAGTGAGGAATCGTTTGTTTGCTTTCGCTGAGGCGTTTCGCAATGACGGCGCGAATAGAGGAGACTGGAATATCCTGGCCACCCGGAAAACCAGTGAAAGAAGTTGCGGCCGGCGCGCCAGGACGAGCAGCCGCTGGTGAGGCGCCCCCTAGGTCTTTCGACGTGATCGATGCGAATAGGCCAGAGCCGGCGAGACCCTGCAAATTCAGACCCTGCTCGGCTGCGAGCCTCTTCGCCAACGGACTCGCGAAAACTCGATCGCCGCTCGAAACTGCCATTGAAGCCGCCGGGGCCGCCGGGGCCGCTGGCGCCGGTGCAGCTGGCGCCGGCGCCGCCGGAGCTGCCGGCGCCGCCGCAGCCGCCGGAGCAGCCGTGTCCTTGAAATCCTTAAACGCGGCGACGCTCGTTTCGCTTTCCACTATTATACACACCAATTGGCCAATCCCAACATTCTTTGTACCCGCCGGAATTATTATCTTTGCCAAATAACCCTCTTCCGGCGTCTCAAAACCCATCGTCGCCTTGTCCGTTTCAATCTCAGCCAAAAGATCACCCTCGTTCAGTTTGTCACCTGTTGAATTGCATTCCTATTTTACTACTCTTTATTCATGATTTATTTACGATTTACAATCGCATCATCGAGAAAAATCCTGCGACAGCACAGAGCAATTAAAGAGCAGAGTTAGTGAGAAATACGATTTTTTTAAAATATTACAACTTTTTCATGGGTTTTCGAAGAAGAATCAAGCAAACACCAACATTTCCAGTACCTTCCATTATTTTTTCAACTATTTAGAAAAAGTTTTCACAATTATTTCAGTAATTAATATCTCATTAACAGCGAGATAACATTTTCCTGCGTATTCAAGACTCGCTCGAAAATTGTATCGACACTGAAGCTCGCGACGTCAGGGTTCAATGAAAAATACTAATTATTGCCATTTTTTTTCTCCTCAATTTTCACAGAAATGGAAATATAAATATTTGGTAACATCATATTTTTTCAATGGGCAGAAAATTTTGTCTTTTCGCTACAATTCGATAGAATGAATCATCATTGCCGCTACGATTTTGAGATGTTTTTTTGTTTATGAAATATTTATCATCATGACATGGAAATAATTTTGTTAGTGAAATTGATCCAGTGCTGCGATAAAAATAGTAAAGGAGTAATTAATTTTTATGATTTATCGTCATAGCTGACCTTCTTTTTTCTGCCAACTGATTATTGTGCCAGTCTCCATAGTCGGGGACAAAGCGGGAAGAGTTACTTTTACATGATCCGGATAATCTGCATAGTATCTCATTTGTTGGCTCCATGGAGCTGCGGTCGTTCGCTGATGTTGGTTCCAGTGATTCTGACGACTGAGGACGACGAATTTTAGGAAATCGGAAAGAAAATTACGTGCACGGAGATCGCGAATGAGGAGGGAATTATAAAGGAAAAATGTCAGTGATGGATGGATTGCATTGACGAGCGAAAGATTTCGACATAACCTCAAAGAGTACGACAGAAAACTCGATTTTCAGAGAAAAGGATTTTTTTGGGGAGCTGTCAGGGACTATAAGTTTGTGAGATTTTGTAAAATGCATGAGAAAGGAATGTTTCAAATAAAAATACCTTTGGAATAATTTCCTGTGGAGACATCGTGTCGTCAAGCATCGAACAGTGTTTGCTCGAGCGAAGTTACGTAGAGTCAGTCGAGCCAATTCGCAGCGAAGATTCGTCGATGTCGTTCGTAACAACATTTCTTTATATTTATTATTCGTTTTAACTTTAGTTTGTTTACTTATTTACGATTTTCGAGAGTTTAATTTACACAGTTGGATAAGGACGAATAGCGAGAGAATTTTTTCCTTGAAATATCGTGCGGGGATGACCAAGTTGCCCGACGAAACTCGGACCACAAGAAACGTATCACACCGATTGGTCGAGACGCCAGTGCGCATAGCGGAATTTACCAACCACCACAAACGGGGTTATTACACACGAACCAAATGACTTCTGATTGTAGTTCTATTTCAGAGGTCGTTCCCAAGGTCACGCTAATCACCATTTGTATTTTCTTTTTCGGTTGCATAGGTTATGCATTCCGAAAAAACATTTCCGGTTCTCAAACTTTTTCAAATGAGTTCGTCAACTTGACTCGCTATTTTTATGCTCGAAATTAAGTGACGCGTTACGTACGTGTGTTTTTTGATTCGCTCTATCGTGCAGTAACTTGCTGTGTTAGATATTTCGTGGATTATCGACTTCGCACAGAGAGAAATAATTAGAGAGGGAAAATTACGAACGCTATATTGAATAAAATGTCTCGCTTCCAACCGGATTTTTTTCATCACGTATGTGATTTCAATTTCCAATTTCTTACAATAACTCGAGTCAACATCATGCAACCCATCGCAGTTTGCTCAGCTTTTTCAAGCGTCGCGATGTCTACGAGACGCGCGCGCGCGCGATCTAAGAAAAACACGAAATCGTATTATGCGAAGAAAACAACCTTTACTTGAATTAAAAAAAAAAAAAAAACTATTTAGACTAAAAATGGGTTGAAAGACGCGCGTCCCACGAGAAATCTAATTTCGGTAAGAGTATTTCACGAGCTATGATGCATATAATGTTGACTCTGCTCGCGTATATAGCCATGGGCAAAGGTGCGGCGCGGCGATACTTTTGGTTAGGTAATGGCTCAGTCGCGCGCGTGCCGCGTACCGACCGCGGCGGCGCGCGTGTGTCAATGATCGCTATAAGTAATAAAGGCCGGCAGTTTTTTTGAGTTTTATCAAAAGTGTGTGGAACTCGGAGCTTCTTAGTCGTTCTTAGTCGCGATGAGATACCTGTCACGGAAAATTTATGCCGAAAAACATGCGACTGGCGGCATTTTAGTCACCACAACAAATCCGAGCTCTGAATTCATTTCGCCGGGCAACTGTCTGGGATCGATGTCATTGTGATGGAAAATAGCGAGGACCCTGCAGTGATTTTTCCATAAATTTTTCGATCGTTCGCTCCTAGAATGAAGAAACGAAAGATTTCAAAAACTTCTGTGCTTTCGAATGCGGATATTAATTCGGAAAAACTACGAAATTCGAGTTTTATCATGGCCAGCGGTTCGTTTACATTCCCAAACGGTGATAAATACGAAGGACAGTACAAAGTCGGCGGAGAAAAAATGTTGCTCCTCAGACAAGGTAAAAATAAACTGACGACGCGACCAATGAACTTGAAGAAATTTTTCAATCCATGAAAATCAATTCTGCCGGATATAAATGTGTGACCTTCATAAGTCTAGTTAACCCAGTAGAAGTAAATAAAAAATATATTTACCGAAAAATGTATTATCAGGACACGGAATTTACGACACAGCTGATTTCAACAAATACGAGTGTACGTGGGAGAGCGACAAAATCAACCACGGTCTCCACATCCGGTTTTTATAAGCAAATTACTCCTCTGTCTGATCGGGAACTCCGTATAAAATTCAAAATACAATAGAAAAGCGTCCGATTCGTATGAGACTTTTGAGGGAAAAAAATCAATAGAAGAATATAAAAAAAAAAAGAGTAGTTTGGGTGCCCCACTGAAGTTTGGAGCGTTGAGCTCCCGCGAAAAAAACGTTTTTCCCTACTCATTTTCGTATCGCTTTTTATTTCTATCTTGAAGAAAAAAAAAAAAAAACTTTTATCGTCTCGAGTAAATATTGAATAAGAATCGTGAGATTCGGAGGAAAAAAAAAGAAGGAATTTCCTTGCGTTTCCTACGATGCAAACTTGAGCATCGTTTGATGGGGCTTTCTTATTACGAAATATATTGCAGTTTTAACAACGGCACGGAGTACAAGGGACTCGTAGATGAGAATGAAAAAATGAGTGGTCAGGGAACTTTCATTTTTACTGATGGATCGTCACTCACGGGGGAATGGAAAGACAACAAAGTCGTGCGTAATTATATTCGATACGAAGAGCCACTCGGATTCGTGTGGCACGGCAAAATGTCCGATGACGGAAAAGTACGAAGAAATATAATCGGTTATTTGGTTGGATTTGCGTTGAATAATGCGACATAATTTTTCAGATAATTGTGTTCGGGACTAGAAATCATTATTGGGATGACATCGCGAAAAATAAAAAAATCGGTGATTCCTGAGCATCGATTTTCATTCGCGAAGCCTCATTCCCATACAGTCGTGGCAAACATTTAATGCACCATCGAAAAATATAATAATAAAGAAAAAACAAAAAAATAGAGTTGCTCGAGGTTAGTCTTCTTTGTAAATGGAGGGAACTCTGAATACCGTGGTGGCTGGTCTGTATATCGGATTGAGCGTCAAAGCGTATACCGTTCTCTTTCTCTCTTGCTCGAACTTGGTAAACTCGCGTTTGTCTTTAATGGCAGTCCAGCACCTGTGGATTTAGGGGATGTCGATTAAGCAATTATCATACAGCTTGGCGAGACTTTTCATGCTTTCTCGATGTACTCACTTCCAAACTAGTAGAATTATTATACCTAGGAATATAATAATCCCGATTATCAGGCCTGGCAAAAGGGCCGCGGGAGTCGGCCTTCTGCAAAACTGAATAAAAGCGAAATTGGATCGATTAAAAAAATGGCCAACTTGAAATAATTGGCTTTCCCACTAAATTCCCAAAGATTTTTACAAAGCTGTGCAGAAATACGTCTGCAAAAATTTCGCCGCCACAGGATAAAAAGCAACGAGGTCGAGGAAAATTTGGAGCACCATGAGGGAACCGTCTCTAACCTCCCGCGTTCAAATATTTCGTCGTCTTTTGGTATCGCGGGCAACAGGAATTAGTGAATGTGATTGAGCGAATCGGCCGGAGACGCGGCTAAGTAACCGATTATCAGGAGAGCTCGGTTTAACATCTCCAAATTATTCGATTCAATTATTGTTTTTTTCGACGAGTAGTCCCGTGGAAAAACGGGGAAGCTCGCTTTAAATCCTTCTTTTTAGCGTAGCCTCCCGTTCCGGGATTAAAATCACACACGCTTGCACAACTATATCGAAATAATTTCATCAAATTCGAACCTCTTTTCCAATCCGAAGGAGAACTCTATTGTCTTTGTCGAATTGATAGACGTATGGGATGGTGCAGATGGTGGAATCGCGTACTTTTCTGACGATGCAATAGTGATCGCTCTCGGTATCGACTTGTTCGATTTTCTCGATGCCATAACGAGTCGAGCCGGCTGATTGACAATATTTCTTCGCTTCTTCCGGCGCTTCGATCGTTGCATTCACGCAATTTTCGTAAAGTATACAAAGTCCGCTACCCCCGGCACTCGCCGAAGACTCGCAGTACGTGCCACGATACAAAATACCATCGGCCGGTGCTTTCACGTTGCATCTGCATTGTCCACACTCGCAATAACCATGATTCGCGCAAACTTGGCTGCTACCTGGAGCGATGCAAGCTTCATCACCCGATGGACATTTGCAACTGTCGCCCTCCCATCCGTCCACGCAGACGCACGATCCACACTCGCAGGTCCCTCGGCCACCGCACTCGATCCCGTTCATCTTTAATTTGAAGAAAAAAAAAAAAACAAACAAAAATAAATAAATAAACAGCTCCGAATTTTTTACCCCAAAAATTTTCTCTTACCGATTTTTTTGTCTCTTAATTATTATTATTTAAATTTTCTTGTTTTACCGAAACAACGTTGCTCCGTACTGTCGTACCTTGTCACACGGTGAACATTCGCAAAACTTGCCATTGTAGCCGGGATCGCAGGTGCATTCACCACAAGTGCATTCTCCACGGTTCGAACACATCATGTTATCACCCGGACGGAAACACTGCAATATGTTTTCCGCCCATGTCGTCTCATGGCAATTGCACGTTTCACCTGGGCCCGATTTCGGATGAAAAAAAAAAAAAAAAAAAAAAAAAAAAAAACAATAAAAACAGACGTAAAAAACCCACACAAACAAAACCCAACCAAAATACCAGAACCCCCACTCTAAACACCACCCCCCAATGAGACTCTTCGCTTATGCCACAATCGCAGCCGCAAAGTAATTCCACATCGATCTCGGATTTCGATATTTCCGAGGCGAGAGCATCCTCGATGACGACTCGTTGTTTCTGGAATTATACGCCGAAGCAAAAAGTCATCAATTCACATTTATCGCGGTTATTCGATCCTGGAACGGTAATCTTTTTTTTTTGTTATTTACATATTTCGAATCACGTGAACCGATTCAGCTCGGAGTAAAGAAATAGTAAAAAATGTGGTAAAATGATTGAAAAAAATGAAGAACGAGTTTATCGAGTTTATCGGCAAAAAGGGAGCGAGGGGCTCGAGTGACGAAAATTTTTAAATAAATGCGTATATTCATTTACCCAGAGACTTTGATTTATCGGGCATTCGTTCAAGGTGAAGACCACGTGGAACTCGTAAACTTTTCCTTCTACCAGTTCGTCGCATTCGCTCGTCGGAGTAATATCATCTGCTCCTCCCTTTCCACAGTTGGAATAATATTTAACATTTAATTCGGGTATAGAATTATCACGAAGGACGACTTTGGTTACGATCTCGTGATAAGCTTTCTCAACAATTTCCAGAATATTCGAACTGTTGGCCGTGAGTGTAGCGACACGAGCTTTCTCCCTCAAAAGTTCGCTTATTTTTACGTACTCGTCGCGACTATCTTCCGTGACTGCAAAAATGAGATTAACTTTTCGTGACTGCAACAGTCTCGAGATCTCCGCGAGCGATGGATAATCCAGATTTTTCGACATTGTATATTCTCCCGCTTCGTCCAAGTGGCAAGTAAAATCTTGACGATCCACAACGCCACCCAACTGTCAACGGATAAAACGATTATTTTCCTCGTAAATGTAAACGTAAACGTAAAAATAATATAAATTCAACAAACTTTTCCATCGCCAGCGAAATGTAAAAATCCATCGGTAGCAAGGAGCATTAACTTTCTGGCTTGTTGAGCCCATCCGACTTGTTTATCGCACACGATCGCCTGAACAACTCCATCCAGACCGCCCTCCAGGTTGTCAACATTTCCAGTCACGTCACTCGCGTTTACCTGAACATGAAAATATTGATCAACACGCGCTGCTCATTTCCGACGCACATTCGATATCACTTTGAAAAAAGAATATAATAAATATTTGAAAATTCGTAAAAATTGAATAAAAAAAATGTGAAAAGAATCGAATGATTGAAAAAGATTTGAAAAACGATGGAAAAAAGTTAAATAAATGGAAATATATTTGGCGTTCGCGACTTTGCGAGTCTCGGCTTCGTATTGATGTTACAACAAAAGCCATGTCGAGTTATTCGAGCTACTTTACTAAATAATGGAAAAGCGTATGGAACCTCTTGAATGAATCTCTGGACATCGTCGGTGAGTGGCATATGATGCCTGAATGAATAAATTGGGGAGCACCTCGTGTGCTGACTTCTGCAGGGATTTTCCTCGTGTCCGGGGAATATGTATGGCATTAGCGGTTTGTCGGCGTAACTGCCAAAACCGAGACGAAAATTGGTTGTGAAAGTGCCAAGTGTGTGGGCCATTTTCCATCCCAGACTAACCAGAGTGTCCTTGTCGTCCTTCATCGACCACGTCAAATCCATCAAGTAATATAAATCGAGAGGATAGTTCCTGATAATAATTCGTTCCTTTTCTCATTCAGTTTTTTTGTTTGTTTCTCAAAAAATATATGTGAAGAAAAAAAATTGGGTTTACGCGCTCGAGTTTTTGCAATTTCGTTAGATCCCCTAATTAGGCTAATGATCGAGGCTCAATTAAATCTTGTAATTAATCCGATTAATTCATATATTTGAAATTTTTTGCGAAAAACTGTGGAATTTGGCACTTAGAGGCGGTTGCCAAACATGTTGCTGATAGAAAAAAAGCGATCATTATACGAAATAACGTACTTTGCTGGTCGAAATTTCAGCGTGACGGTCTCTGTCGAGTTCGGTCTTAGCCCGATGCTTATTCTTTGCGGTTTCAATTGTACAGGAATTTGCTCGAGCACGACGTCCTGGAACTCGTTGTTTTGTTTCACCACGACCTTACCTTTTGGTGATTTCTTTATTGATCGTATTGAACATCCAAACGCCTCGAGCCTTTCTGGGCTGCTGCATCGTAATTTTTCTATTGTCGAATTCGAGTAAGACTGCACATACGAAATGAATTCAATGCTCGGATAAATATCATGTTTTTTTGGGCTCATTATTTTCGGTATTTCATGTAGAATCACGTGAGCCTGGGACTCGTTTGCTTGATGAAGAAAAAAAAAGTCGGCAAAAGCCGGGGTAAAATAATGAAAATGGATAAAGAGCCAATAAATTGTATACCCAGTCGGTGCACCATGCGCAAAGGGGGCTGCTCTCCATGCAGCTTTTGCACGAAGTCTGGAGGGCGCATTGTCGTACCGAGTCCTCTTTATTATCATCGCCACGAGCCGAACCGAGAATCGGACCGAAATAAAGAGTCACGAGGAGCCACCAATTGATCGGATCCATTGCTTCACCTCGAACGAATCGCAACTCTCGAATATTCTCCCCACGAATCACGTTAAATCGTCGACCGAATCGTTGACCTCATCTATCCTACACTCGATCAAAAATAATAATACTGTATCGTCGCGTCGAATCCTGTTGCACGATTTAATAACAAACGCAATACTTTTTATACTCCGAATATTCATATAAGTTTCAGAACAACTCAGATGCCGGCCTCTCATCATTAAACTCATGCCGTACTCCCTCCTGATAACAGTATCATGATAACGATCTTAAAACCATATCACGTCGTCGTACGATTGCCGATTGTTTTACCTCATTCTCGAACGGAGTCTTCGTATATTGGAGGATAAGCCATGCACGTATATACTTTCAAAACCAGCAAAGTACAAAATTTTTTAAATCCTCGAAATCCGAAAAAGAGCATAATTAAAATTTTAATGATTTTGAAAATTGAACAAATCGTGAAGAAAAATTTCTCGTTGGATTACAACATTTTTCATTATTTTCATTGATTCCTAATTTATTGTCCGGTTCAAAATTCCCAATGATGAATTCGGTTTATTAATTCACAATATTTAATCCGATTACGAATTTATCCATTCCCCGATAATCTAACAGTTCCAATCGCCCCCATTTTCTCTTATCACGAAGGCAGGTCTTCGTCAATATTAACAATTATTCATCCTTTTTTCTTTTTTTTTTGCTTCACAATTTTTCACTACAACTGTTCGTAACGAGGACAAGGCGTCATCGTAAATGAGAGAAACACACAAGAAAATCAATCTCATTACCGTTCGTTTCTACTGGAGAGAATAAAGTTTTTACTGGATTATACTGTTTTTCTTTTCGATATTATTTACACACAATTAATTGGAGCGAGACCGAGGATTGTCATTGAAAATATGACAGCCGCAACATCGTAAAAATAATATATTTGCTGACGACAGTTCAAGGAGATATTGAAATTAAATTATTTTATTTATGTGAAACGAACGACTTGGCAGCGTCTAAAGTCGACTGTTAAAAACTCCTTAAATGTACGGATGTGGCTATTTTATTCATGGCGTATAAATAATTAATCCTGAAACGATAAGCGTTTTTTTTTTTCAACTATTCCGGTAACGTGGGCTCTGAATGACCTAAATTCTGAAAAATTCATATTTCCGGTCAAATTCCATGAAAAGCGTTCAACTTGGGCTCATTTTTGTCGTTTTTTTGTTTTTTTTTATGCAAAATCACGTGAGCCTGAGGCAATTTTGCTTGGCGCGAAAAAATTTGTCAAAAATGATAAAAATTGTGAGAACTCTGTTTTCACGCAATCGACTAGTATGCCGATAAGCCTCGTTGAAGCCGGAGATTCGCTTAAAATAAAATTTTCCACATTTAGTTGGTCACTTTTCCACAAATTGATATTAACACTCACACTCCGTGGCTAAATGTCGCCGCACCGTAAAAACATTATAACTCGTTTAAAAAAAAGCATTTATTCACATTTGCCGGTTATTCGACAAGCTCATTTGGTCGCTGATACTCTCGAGCAACTAAACCGTTAACAAAACAAACTCCAACTAATACTAGACGTTATGAGGAGATCGTGCCAGTTGGCTGTGGATCATTTCGTTGTGGAACGACCAACGGTTTGGCCTATGAAAGAGTTTGACGCGTGTTGTATCCGCACGTGTCCCCTTAACGAGTGTGCGTTGTACAGGATGATTCAGCGTTGACAATGACTCAACTTTTCCAAGCAATAATCTCTATGAACAAACAATTCGAAAATTAAAGAAGAAAATGAAAAAAGGAGATGAATAAAAAGTTAACCGTAAGTTGAGATGCGAATGAAAAGGGATGAAAGGGAGTCCCAAAACACAAATGGTAAAAGAAAATTCGCTAAATTTCGTATATCTTTTTGTTTATGAATTATTTGAGACGTCGCGTCAAAATTTCATGACGATTAGGAAACTCGCTATTGAGCAATTAATGTTGAAGAAAAAAAACTAAATGCGATCATTTTTTATTCCAACCCTTAAGGTGGTTGGTAATGACGATAGAATTTTTTTAATTTGCTACTTTTCACATAAAGTTTTGTAAAGTTTTGAGGAGGCCGCGTGTACAAAGTTCACGAGGATCGAGAGGCTGTTTATTGTCAATCAACGCTCTTAAGCGGAGGCTCGAAATAAAATTTTAAACGACGAAAATTACAAAATTTCGCATTAATATCAGAACCGATCCTTGGGGTTGTCTTTTTGAAGACAGTCTCCCTCAGCGTTAAATAATTTTTTCAGTTTGTATTGAACGATCCTGTATGGGCGTGCACTCGTCAACACATGTACGTGCGTTTTCACGCATGTAGGGGTTATTCGTATGTTTGACAACACGCTCCGGCGTTATCGACAATATGTGACGTTTCTCTCTACGAACAAGTATACAGCGTAATCTCCTGTGGGTGGGCCCCATATAGTGGCCTATTTTCAAACGTACATCTGTTTTTTTCCTCCAACACCCGGCCTCCGATATTTCTTATACGTTCCTCGCCATAGATATAACTTATTATTTGTGTTAATAATTTCTCGCAGTAGGAAATTTTACGATAAATGGGGAAAGTGAAATGACAAATTAGAGCAGAACATGTTCGATTTAATTGGTATACAAATATACACGCTGCAATTACCAACATCATGAGAATCGCACAGCGACCTTGGAGGCAAGCATCGGGCCTAGACTAATCGTATATTTTATTTCTTATAAATTCCATACGAAGATTTTGGTAATTATCATATTTTTGTTTCTCCAACAAAAGCCCTTATTCTTAACAAATTCTTAATATACTCGTATTCAATATTATTCAAATACATCGCAACGTCGATTAACGTCAATTTTATACAACAGTAAAAATATGAACCATAGAGCGGTAACCTTTTTTTTTTTTAAAAAAAAATTTCAACTATTTCGATCATCTGGGGGGCCTGAACGAGCCCAATATTGTGAAATTAATGTCTCCGGTAAAATTGCAACGCAAAGGGTTCAACTTGGACCCTTTTTCTTTTTTTTTTTATTTATCGAAAATCCAGTGAATCGGTGAAAAATGGAAGAACGAAGGGGGGCACGGCGCAGGATTTATAGCCTGCTTTGGCATTTTTCGAGCCCGGGTTACCGTTCTAGGGTTAAGAGCCCCTTCATCGTGTTCAAAAACTCACGATAAATCCAACGTTTTCTTCTCGTTACAAAAATATGAATCTTTCATCCTCGATGCAACAATTTTTGCTTCTAAATTTTGTTCCTCGATTGACCATAATCGTCGAGCAAAGCCTCTTTGTTGTACGTGTTTTTTTTTTTTTTTTTTTTTTTTTTTTTTTTTTTTTTTTTTTTTTCTATTTTTTTTTTTTTTCTTTTTTTCCCATAAAATCTTTTAAATATTTTAATTTTTTTAAAATAATTTTCTTTCTTTGGGCAAGAAGAGACGAAGAAGAATTGTCTTGGCGCACTTGGTGCGACGAACAATTTTCAAAATATAATGGATTTACTTTTCCTCGTGTTGACTTCGAGAAAGCCAAGTTTTACTCGTTAATGAAAATTCGTCTCGTAAAAAAATGGCCCGGGACTCGAAAAAGTGGATTTAAAAAAAAATTGGCATGTTTTGACCTCATCGTCGGAAATATCAAGAGGACATAATCTTATTCGAGAAGAGAGACACAAGAATCGATGGAGAATTCGTTGGCTCGATCATTTTTCCAACATTATTTTTACACACCAAATCCCGCGAGTCTCAGGTAAGTCAGGTAAATATGAGCCTCATGGTTTTCTTTCCGAACTCGAGATTCGCCTGGTCAATTGTTGATGAAGCGTAACGCCATCCTGATCTTTCGACGGTTCGCTCGTTTTTTCGCTGCTCGTGACTGAACTTCTCGGAGTCTCTTGCTCCGGCGTGCAATCTTTTACCAGCTTCTTGAGGAACATTTCCGTGCAAGTCATAGGTAGCAGCCTGCACAACGAAATAAACGATCACGACGAAATGATTCTCAAAATGTGAACGACTTGGAATTTGAATCGAGTAAAAATAAATGATACTTATTAATAGTAATTGATGAGGATAAAAGTCGAAGAATTGTTTAATAAAAATGTGAAAAAGGATATTTACCATTTAGCGGCGAGGAGGCAACGCAAATAGCTCGGTAGAATGACTATTTTTTCGTTGCATCTGATAGCAGTGATGATTCGATCGGCGACTTCGTTTGCGCTCAAAGTTGGTACAAACCTAAGTTCAAAAACCATGCCTCTGCCATTGAAACGATTCAATAAATATTTGATTAGAAGAGGCGATCGAGCACCATGCACGGATTTAAAACTCATGGTATGATTGGGCTCAATGTTTTTTCTCGTCGATATGCGATTGCGTAATCGATCTTTCGATTCCCCAGCCAGTAATGACCGGAGAAAAAAACGGACATTATTATTAAGTTATAAGAAATGACGATGCCTCATGAACATACATATATGATATTATTTCTGAAGCATACCTTGACCGAATGTCCTCGAACATTCCCGTACTACGGATGAAGTAAGGACATATCGTTGTTGAGTTTATATTGTATCCTTCGGCCTACGGTGTCAACGGAAAAAAAGGTATAAAATTTAGCAAATTGGTATTCGTCGCTCAATTCCGTAATTAACGGCTCGCGAAAAATCGGTAATTGAGTAAAAAAAACGCTTTTTCGATCTCGTGTCTCCAAAAAAAAAAAAAAAAAAAAAAAAAAAAAAATAACAACAAAAAAAAATGCAAAACCCACTGCCGAGAATTTCGATGCACAATAGTCGACTAACTTTGGCATTCCCACGTGACCTGCCATACTAGCGACGCTAACCAGATGACCTCTGTTCTCTTGCAGCATGGCCGGCAGAAAGGCTTTCATTGTCTGCAATGAGATAATGATTTTTTCAAGTTTATCAAACATTTTTCCGCATTTCTTTTACTTTAAGCAAAAGTGCTCTAGGCCAAAATGTGTGTCCTTTGGCGAATGAACTAACCCATTTTCTCGTGGACGCCGCATATACCGCTTCGGCGGCGTCCCGCGCATTAAAATATATACACAAGCAGGAAAGTGCATCCTTCACTTTCTCGCCGGTTACCGCGGCTTATTATGCAACTGGACAACTTCAACGCGATACATAGCTTGTCAACATACGTCAAGTCAAAAAAACCTTTTATGAAAATCTATCGAATCTCATTTTTTTTTTTTTATCGTTTTACCGAATGTTTAATGAATTTTTTGGCTCCAAGCAAAAATACCCCAGGCTCGCGCGATCCTGCATTGAAAAACGAAAAGAATGAATCGAATATGAAGGCGTTTTTTTTTTTCATATATCGAACCACATCGGAACTGTCCTAAGACGAAAAATAAGAGACACGAATACGTAACAAATGCCAATTATCGGATGAGAATCAATTATAATTAACGAGATATTGATCATTCAAATGATCCGTGCAAATAGTAACAGATTTCATAACGTGTTTCTGGAGGTGCCACACGCGATACATCCTGATAAAACACTTTCACCATCAGTTATCGAAAGCCTCATAGCTTTCTCTACCGATGCTACGCGTAATTAAAAAATTCAAGATAAATTAGGCGAGTTTACCGAAATTTCCAATCCAGAGTCCTCGCAGTCCTTCAATTATTATTATTATTCCCGTCATAAAAAAAAAAAAAAAGTCACAAAAATGAAATTGGAAAAATTATCACGTAACCGATGATAATCAATTTTAGTTCCGATTGATATTTTTTAATGACCCCCGGGCCATATTTTCAAGAAAAATTGCAATCACTGTTGAATGCTGCCCCCCTCCTGCCCCGAACAAAAGCCTGGACAAATACATTCGTCGATGCGTGAAAAACTACGGCCTCTCAGCCTCATTTAAAAATTCCGAATTCCGATTATAAACACGATCGTTTTTCGGCCCCAGGGAAATATCTCGACTCGAAAAATGTCGATCATTTAAAAAATTCAACAAATGTGGCATTCCAATGTTGGAAACTTCAGCTCCATAGAATCAGTACTTTTGTACAATATTTAGTCCGCTCCGCTTATATCCACTTACCCAGAAATGACTCAGTATGTTAACATCCATCGTATTGATAAGTACTTGATCAGTAGTTTCGAGGAATCGTTTGCCCGTAGCAACACCAGCATTGTTGATGAGTATACTCACCTGTCAATGAATCAAATTACTGTTAATGTGTGTGTGTGTGAAATGCTCAATGAGAATGACGATATTATATGCTGGTTTGTTTATTTATCGCGACTCGAAAAACTCGCAATTCACTCTTTAAAGTGGTCGAGTGGTCGAATTTCGAGCTAGATTTCGATGTCTCGATCACAATTGTGAGCGATCGCCGAAGCTTGGACATTGCGCCGTGTCCGTATATTCGAGTCGTTTATAGTCTGCGTAATAAGGGCGCAGAATTGCAACGTGGAAAATATTCCGCTATAGAGTCGGAATGGCCGAATATTTTGCGTAGGCTTATTATTAGGAGAATTCGACGGTCCGTGATTGCTTTCGAAACCGATTCTCCGCCACGGCGATAAAAAAGTCCCTATGTCGACATTTTTTTCTTTCAATTTTTCTTTTTATTCTTGAAATTTTGCAGCAACGTTACCGCTCTGACTGAAAATATAATTTTTTCAAAGAACGTCGATATTTTGTTAAAAATTTGAATGCCTAACGAAACTGTCAACAAAATTGACCATTGAGATGAAAAAAATGTCTTGCCGAAGAGACTTTCGTCAATATATCGCGAACAAGCCTCGTTCACATAATTTCGATAAAACCGATCATATATGAGATTAGATTTAAACTTGATCGATCATTTGCTCATCCTTACTTGGCCAACGTCGTCTCGAATTTGAGCTGCTTTTTTGTAGACATCCTCGCGGTCACACAAATTACAGACGTAACCATAACACCTTCCCCCAGAGGATCGTACAAGCTTCACCGTCTCGTCAATGCCTGTAAAGCGAACAAACACCAGTATATTCATCAAAATACACATGATCGAAGGTCGTTTGCCGTAGTGCCGGGCTGTATGGAAAAAAAACAAAAACACAACGTTTCCTACCACGTCCTCATTTTCATAGACGCGCATACGGAATCGTCCCAATGTGGAAATTCGCTGCATATGGGAGAATTAAAACGAGAAAGTTTAAGGCACTAATTGCACCAGTCGAAGGTCACTGCTGAATTTGAATTCCAGCCTCTTGATTATTGCGGCCTGGATAAACATCAAGGCTCTCCTGCCGCAGCTTCATCTCTTTAAAGATCGTGACATTTAAAGAATATCTTTCAATCGATTTCGGATCGATTGAAACTTACGAATTTATTTCAGTTAATTTATCATCCGCGAGCAACATCTCGGGCCTGCCCATTTTTTTTTCTTTTTCATCAACAAAAAAAAGTCGTGTTTATTGTTAGCCGGAGTTTTGGAACATTCTGGTCAAGGTCGTGAGGGATCAGTCGCTATTTCGACGCGAGTGCCAGAGCGATTTCTGCAATTTTTTTACATAGAATATTTTCGACGTCATTTAATTTGAAAAATTCGACGTGCGGTTGAGTGACTGATCCATCATCTTGAGGCTGAGAGGTCGAACCGCGATCTTTCAGATTTACGCACACAGTGTCCAAAGAATTTTTGTTTTTTTTCCTATACTAGAGAAAAAAATGGTTTATGAAATAGCCGATGTATAATGTAAGTGCGCGTAGAAAGTTGTATTCGGACGACGTTAGTGCTCGGAGTTCTCGTTGTTTCGCTGCTTACACAAGTGGCACGTGAACACGAGCGTTGAATCTTGGCCAACAAATGTGTTCAACATTTTTCTACAATTATATCCAGCTCGTAGTGAGAGGGACTGGACATTGGCAACACCGCTCATGAGAACGCGGAGAAGCGATATACTCCTTCGAGGATTTCAATCGAGTCGCTATAATTCCATGAGGTTTTGTGCATTTATGAAAATTCAGAATAGTCTGCGCTGAGCAATGGACCGCGCATCCCTCGCTCGTAAATTTCAACAAAAAACGAGCTCTTTTATTGCGTCCAGATTAACGTCACATAAGCCACGATAATTAAAACTTTCAATCAAGCTTCTACGAATAACTCAACGTCCGTACAAAGTCTCTATCATTTTCTCGTAAATATGCAGGAAATTTTTCACTCGCGTCAAAAATCACTGACGCAATGAAAAACAAAAATTATTTTTCTCGTACAACGAAGAGTCTTTTTATATATAGCACGTACGAAAGTTTGTGACAGTACGACTCTAATGGCTGTAATGATTCTAATCACCATCGTGACCGACGTACTCGCGTCACGACGTATTGTACGCAACCCACATTTTGCCAAACCTTCTCCTATTTTGCCATCTTATTCAAAAACGTTTCGAAATTTTCAATTATTTATTATCAATCATTATGACTTTTTATCCTTGAAATTATTAGAGTTTGATGAAATTTTGTCAGCATACTCTTTAGTGCTAATAATAAATATACAAATATTTTAAAAAATTTCTTCTACATAGTTTTCGAGTAACTAAACTCTGGATTCTGCATTCATAAGCATAGGATTCAGATATGTCTTTGCAAATTGTAATGCCAAATTATTCGACAACTATGTGGACGAAAAATTCAAAAAAAAAGCTGTGTATCCGATGCTAAAGAATATTATGACCAAATTTATGTAGCCAACCTTCTTAAAATTATTATCCTTACAACTTATTCACCCGTCACTAATCTTACCGTTTATTTTTCCTCACTCTTTATTATTGATTAATTTTTTGTTATTTGTTGTTTCCATGAAGCTCCGATCTGCTGATTCCGCGCGAAAAAAACAAAAAAAACCAAACAGTGGTTTTCATCATTCAAAAATCATCGCAATGGTTGAAAGATTTTTTAATGTGGGATCCAGTGGACCATGAATAAAGGGGACTGGGCGGGCTTTTATCATCGAATAAGATTTTTCAGAGTTGTTGATTTTAGTGAACGAGGTCAAATATGAACCGATGATGCTCTCGCACTCATGTGCCAAACATCAAAAGATATTTCTTCATTAAATATGACGGCAACTTCCGATAAATGAAGCGCAACTTTTGACATTCTCCCAGGGCCGATGAGATCGCGAATATTATAGGAATTCGATAGTTTGGTGAATATTAAAAACGTCCGTTATGCTCGAGGTTTATAAATAAGTACAGAAAATTGTGGTGACTCGTTGAGCTTGTAATAAATAAAAAAAAATCGTAACTCGAATATGAATTTTTATGGGGAGAAATTTGACCCCATATGCGAGCCGTATAGACGATTAAATTTTTATTTTCCCCTTCGGAATTCTCCGACCGATTGTGCAACATCCTATTGGTTTATCTCCGACTATGACGACTCCTACAGAATGAAAAATCACTCGACGCAAAATGCAGCATCTCGATGATTTTTCGAAACAATGACCTTCACGAAAAGTTGCTCAAGTCGATTTACCGGGGCGCCAATGAAAGTAAATGAATTCGTATAAATATCGAGATAAATGAGAAATCACTTCTCGCGCCAACGACCTTCGAAGTTCCCACCGTTACTTATTCGAGATTTTTCGAGACGTTCGAGCTCCGTTCGCCATGCCTGAGCAATTACTCGTAAGGGACAAATCTATTGAGCCTGTTTGCGTATCGTTATCCCGAGTGCTGTAACATCGTTTACCCCGCACGTCTATGTACACTGCTCGAACCATAGCTTTTCATCATCTGCGTAACTTTTACTCCGCGATCTGGCTCTTTCTCAATGATTGAAGAAAAATTCAAGTTTCGAAATTATTTGGTGTCGATTTTTCTCGAGAAAAATTGCATCTCAGGCAGTGATTTACTCTTTTTTTTTTTTTCAAACCAGTGCCCCATGACAGAGCCCAATTGACCATGGCATGTTTCACGACTCAAGCGGACACTCAACTTTGCGCAAACTCATCGTCATCGTTACTAAATTCTTGTATTTACTTGCGTCACTCCTGCCATCAAACCCATTCGGCCTTATTTACCGAACCGATGAGTTTTATCTCGAGAAGCAATTTCGAGGTTGATTGTAAATTTTATTTGACATTCATTTTTCGAAATTCAAAAAAAAAAAACAGAAGGGTAACGTTAATTATTGTTATCAACGATACGAAAAAAAAAAAAAAAAGAGAAATTAAGGCCGTTCCCTAAATAGGCTAGACACCGCAGACCCATGTGTGTACGCCTATCAAGGATTAATATCCATGAATATCTCTTCGGGATTATCACCATGACATCGGGTAGCCATAATAATCAGTAAATTCATAATCGATTAATAAAAAAGACTCACCGTCTTTGTTGATATCCCAGACGACAACGATGGCTCCGAGATTGGCTAATCTCAGAGATAGTAAACGACCGAGACCACCTGCGCCACCTGTGACCAGTGCAATTTCACCTGCGACACTTTTCATTTTGTATTTATTCGGTATAAACACTTTTACGATTCCTTCGATTATCACGATCAACGATAGTAAAAGAAATCCGATTGTTTCACCGATTGTACTTATCAGCGACATTTTAACGATAAGAAAAAGAAGACAAAAAAACACAGTCCAGCCCAGAAAGAATCACTTAAAGAATATTGAACGATTAATAATCGTAATCACAGTTGCGGTCAAGTTCGCGATGTATTTTATAATCACAGCGTCGATGCTTCGATTTGTATGAAAACCGCGGAGCCCCGATCCTCGTACCGCCTATTCGGATCTCCGAGTCTCTTCAGTTTTCATCCGATAATATATGGATCGAGAACTCGAGTGGTCAAGTGTCCCCAGTTGAATGGAGAGAACGGCGTAGCTAGCCCGGCTGAGGATCTCGCTCTGCCGATTTGCTACTGGTCATCCACCGCCCGATGATCCAACGCACGTGTTCGATCTTACCTTGAAAAATTTTCAATTTCTCACTTTACTGCCAATTCGGTCATTTTTTTTATTCGGCAACTTTACACGCACATATAAGCATTTTTTTTTTTACATCATTTATCATCTTATTTTATGTTTTTTAATTATCGTCATTTTTCAAATTTTCGTAATTCATAACTTTTTTTTCAAATCGATCGATATTTTTTTATATTTCTCCGATCCACCGACACGCGGCCCAACATTTTTTCCAACCCCTTTTTTCGTTCGAGCACGATCTCGAGGCACGATTCTCGGAGAAAATATACGGGGAACAACAGAAATACAACTTGACGAGACGTGAACAGAACGATATTACGATTCGCTAGGTTGTCCGCGAAGCTGTGAAAACAGCCTACGGATAATAGATTTTCGAATGCTCGGCTGATGCGAGCAGCGACGCGCATCTCCTTTTATTTAGGCCTTTTCGTCGCTATAGGGTTAGTCCTCGTCTCTCCCTCTTTTCTGGCAGCGATCGATACAAGCCCTTCCGAAATGTCATCGCGTCTTCATGACGTTTCACCTCTCGTACTTGGTCACGTGACATTTTAATAATTACGAGGAAACATATAGTCGATTCGTTGCCGCTGAATTTGGAAATGCGGACTCGACACAGCGGCCAACATTTTTTCTATCCAAATATTCTTCACCTTGTAATTAAACATTCCGCCCGTTTCTGAGCCTCGCCTTTTTTATAATCGCGACCTTGACAATTCATTCTCCAATATTATCTCTCTAAGAAATTATACAACTTTTGATGGTCACACGAACCTCCGCATTCGCTCGGTGACTCAGACAACCAAAAACTATAGTTTTATGTCCGAAATATCACATTGAGAATATATGCTAATCCCTAATCTGTCGACAACCTTAACACTCCCCGCGGGACCAGCGATTTCTTTAATTGATTTTTCTGCCACGAGGACATCTCGAGATGTGTCAATACATGCGAATAAATAATAAGTTCGCGATGAGTTTTATCGTTCGAAAGTATATTTTATTAAAAATTTCGACCACGCGCTGATCGACGAATTTATTCAGATTTAGGTATGGAGATCGAAGGGGAAAAGTCCCGAGCTTCTGAAAAACAAACAAAAAAATGCCGAATCTTTCCTTGTTAGGGTCAAATTTTTCCTCCATCGGAACGATATAACCTCAACCATCCGCGAGACCAACAATTTTTTTAATACATTTTTCTGCCATGAGGACGTCTCGAGATGCTGCGGAGAATTTAACGTGCGGAAATGTGTGAATACATGCGAATAAATAATGCGCCCGCCGGTTAATTCTATCGTTTGAAATTTTTTATTTAAAGATGGGACCTCGCGGTTGAAATTAATTAACCAATTAATTCGTGAATCGGAGGAAAAACTATGGGCACGATAAAAAAAAAAAAAGCTGAATCTTTCCTTGTTCGCTTCAAATTTTTCCTCCATCATTTTTTCGCCGAGAATTCGGAATTCGATGAATTTGAAAAATTTCACTTTTGAAATACAGACACCGCCGGAACGACACGGATCACAATTAAGTCCATACATAATAAAAATCTCCCCTCACCTCAATGGAGAATTCTCGCTTTTGGGAAGCAGCGCGCATGCGTTTATGTTCGTCCTGTGGGTTCTGACTTTTCTAAGAGCGAGCAAAGTTCGAGTGCTTTGTCTTTTTCGTGTTTATTATGAGAGATTTCTTTTCGCACCGGTCCGCATAGTTTTTTTTCCTCTCTTGTCTTGTCTGCGATCTTTTGTTGGAAACTTTTTTAGTCTCGAAACGTTCTCCGGCATAAAATAATCGAACGAAAATTTGTCTGTCTTTTGCTTCCAAAATTCAGTCACAATTTTTCGACCAATATATTCCGTTGCATTGTCATTGGCAACCCGAGAAAATGAATTTTAACGAAAGAATTTGTTGAATTATCGATTTCACCTTGCGGTAGAAAAAAAAAAAAAAAAAAAAAAAAAACCAAAAAAATAACAAAAAAAAAAAAAAACAAAAAAAAAAAACGACAAAAAAAAAAATAAAAAAAGTAATACCATTATACAACACAAAAAAAATTACTTCAGTTTTACCATTAAAGAAGGTTATCATTATTATTATATGAGTGAAAGTATAAATACGAATGGGGTTGATGCAAACAGAAATTGCAAAACTTAGTGAAAAATGAATTTTGAGTCGTTGCATTTGGTCACGAGAGTACTATATTTTTGTGCTTATCCATTATTTTATGTGCTCCAATTTCTAAAAACAAAGTAACGAGATATCCAGTAGGACGTGTTTACGTCACTGGACAACTTTCGCTTCCGAAACTGACGGGGATTAATGCTCACAGACCATACAGGGGCAGGAAATTCTATTTATTCTCGATGAAAAAGAAAAAGTCTAAGAAAGTTTTCGAAACGACTTCACGTCTTTCCACCTGAATGTTTTCCAACATGTTCCAACATGTCGAAAGGCATCGATGAATGAGAGGAAACACACACACACTTCACACAATATATAATATGTATTGTTTGAAGTTTTACAAATATTTGAGGTTCTTGATTGTTGTTGACGGTGCATAAGTAATGTTGAAAAATCAACAGTTCGAAAAGTCTGCTACCTTGATACGTGACAACTTACTCCCTCAGAACCCTAGAACGCTAATTTCATTGTTTTTTTACCTGTTTAGGTTTAACCCGGAATGACCCGAATTTTGAAATAATCATATCTCTGATAAAATTTAACGAAAAGCGTTCAACTTTGGGCTTGTTCTTTTCGTTTTTTGATGCAAAATCACGTGAGCCTATTTCGATCGAGATCAAAAATTTGACGGAAAACCTTCAGCTTGGGCTCATCCTTTTTGTTTTTTTTTTTATTGCAAAAACAC